>JAJIBD010003700.1:0-220802 GCA_021461705.1 Cryptotis parvus
GGCAGAGTTTCTCCCAAGTCCTTCCCTCACCTTTTCCACAGGGATGAAGTCCAGCAAGATCTAGCTCTTCCTCATTTGTGCCGGGAAGGGGGTTGGTGCTGGCCAGGGCCCCCGGCAGTGGTCTATATACATAATAGAAAACTATGCAGTTGCAAGGAACAATGCAATTATATAATTTGCTGCAAGGTTGCTGGAACTGGTAGATAGTTCCAGAAGCAGAAAGACAAACAGGATGGTCTCACCTTTGACACATAGACTACTGGATGAGGAAATGCAGTAAAGGGTGGGAGACTAGATCATACTTGATCCCAGTGTTTAGAGAGTAGAACAGAGAAGGAAAGATATTAAGGGGGGGAAAGAGAATGAGATGTAAATGGTGAACTTTTATAATGGGTAAAGTAATGGGTGAACAGGCCTTCAGTTATATAGATGATATGAGTGGTGGAGCCACCCAAAACAGACGAAAATAAAACTTAAAACATGAGATCTAAGCTGAAGCCACTGAAACTTTGTGGAGTGCCTGTCAAGTTGACAGGCTAGAATGGGGCAGGAGTTGAGATGGGGGAGGAAATCTGGGAAAACTGGTGGAGGGGTGTTAACATTGGTAGTAGGATTGGTGTTGAATATTATGCCTAAAACTCCACTATCAATAACTTTGTAAATCTTAGTTCTTTAATAAAAATAAAAGAAAAAGCTAAAATAAAGCATATTTATCATTTTGATCCATGAACAGAAGGTGCTTTTCTATTTCCTTTTGTGTCTTCTTTCATTTATTACTGAACTATCATTTTATTTGTATAAGACTTTATTCACCTCTTTTGTTAAGCTGATTTCTAGGCACTTGATATTTTTGAGGCACAGTTGTAAATGAGACTAAATAGATTTCTGCATGTTGATTTTGTTGCATGCCATTTAACTGTATAGGCTTATTGTTTCTAGGAGGTATTTTTTTGCAGAGTAATTAGGTTTTTATAAGTGTAATATCTGCAAATAGTGATAGTTTGACTCTTTCCAGCTTGGACCCCCCTAAATATATGATGTCTAATTGTTGTGTCAATATTTCCAATACTACGAAAAAATAATAGCACTGAGAGTGAAAACATTGTCTTGTGCAGATTTTTTTTACCATTGAGTTAACTGTGGTTTGTGGTATATGACATATAATATATTGAGGGAAAATTTTTTTCTATTTCCATTCCATTAAAATATTTGATCATGGCTTCTAAGTGTAATGCAACCCACAATGTGTGGGAGAAGGAGGAGAGAGAGAAGGAGAGAGAGAGGAGATAAAAAACCCGCCATTTAGGCAGGATGTGGGAGCCGGGGAGGGAATTTGGGGACATGGGTGGTGGTTGAGGGGCACTGGTGGAGGGCGGGGTGCAGGAACACTGTGTGACCGAAACCTCCAAGCGTGAACAACGTTGTAATTGTATATCTCACGGTGGTATAATAAAATGTTAAAAAAAATATTTGATCATGAATGGGTGCTGGACCTTTATAAATGCTTTATCTGCATATACTGGTATGTCCATATGATTTTATATTTCCTTGTACTGATGGTACAAGGAAAAAAAAATCCCCAAAAAAATCACTCCTGTCAGTGCACAGGAGTGCACATAAGGAATACGAGGGATCAAGCCTGGGTTGGCGGCATGCAAGCCAAGCGCCTTACCTGCTATAATATTACTCTGGTCTCAGATGAAAATCTCTACAATGGGCAGCTATGGCTTGAGTCTAGGGGAGTCATCCTAGGCCAACACACCTGGGAGCCAACCAGGGAAGCCACAGAAAGGAGGTTGTGGGGAGGGGAGGCCACAGTCAGGCAAAGGTAGTGAAAGCCTGGTCTGAATCTATGTGGAGAGCTGGAATCAGGTGTGGTGCCCGTCACCTGCCTCCCCTCTCACCCAGAGCCCCATCCTGCTGACTCACCACCCAAAGGCCCCTCTGGCTGAAAACCAGCAGCCAAAGCTCACAGCACTTCCCGTTGAGCGGCAATGGAGGACGGGCGTGTCTGTTAGCATGAGGCCAGCCAAGGCAGAAGGCCAGCCTCACTTTCTCCAAGTGCCACACATCTGAGCAGTCATGTTGCAAAGCTCCATTCACAGGGGCACATCTAGCCAGCTCTCCTGAGTCTGCCAGCAGGCTACCACACTGTTTTGGCAGCTTCTCTTCATGGCTCCCTGACCTTTGACATGTGGCAGGACACCATCCAAAGTAGCAGTGTGGCATTTCTCAGCCAGGTCCCACTGCTGTAAGGGAGTCCATGTCCCAATACTTCTGATATGCCCAAGATTTCTTCTAATCCTGGTGGGGTCTACTGGAGACCACCCTCCCTTTCCATCTTTTAGGGCTAAGATTCGGGCAAAACCTGCAAGACCCTCTACTCTTACAGAGCATGAGCATACCCTACCCTCAGGCCCTCCCAGTGACTCACAAAATCTCTGGTAAAGTTGTTGCTTATTCGGTAACAACACCCAGTTCCTTTTATTTATGGGGGAGGGAGTGCTTTTTTGGGTCACACCTAGTAATGCTTAGGGGTTACTCCTGATTCTGCACTCAGAAATTAGTTCTTGCAGTGCTCAGGGGACCATATGCGATGCCAGGGTTTGAACCTGGGTTGGCAGCATGCAAGGCAAATGCTCTACCCGCTGTACTATTGCTCTGGTCCCCTGTTCTCTTTTTCGAGGAGAGGAGGGGTTACACCAGGCAGTGCTCAGTGCTCCAACCCACCCCCAGAGCCTTGTGGGATTAAGGTGCAAACTTTTTTTATATCTTTTACTTTTTGGGGTCATACCCAGAGATGCTCAGGGGTTACTCCTGTCTCTGTATTCAGGAATTACTCCTGTCAATGCTCAGTGGATCGTATGCGATGCCAGGAATCTAACCCAGGTTCGGAGCATGCAAAGCAAATGCCCTCCCCGCTGTGCTATCGCTCTGGCCCCTTAAGGTGCAAACTTGACGCCCCCACAAGCAAAGCCCTGAGCCATCTCCACCATCCTCAGTCTCCTCTGAAGTCACATCACCGGAATGGTCTCCCTCGGCCCAACATCATCCTCCACCATTCCCATCAGGGAGACCTCCCCCAACTAATGTCTTCCCTTAGATATAAACTCAGAGACTTTACTTTCCCCTTCACTGCTGGATCCTCAGAGCTCTGAATGGTGCTTGGTACAGAATAGATAATAAATATTTATTTTGTAAATAAGCAAAGGCAGAGGCGCATTGTCTCAAAGACAAACAAAAGCCAAAAGACGTGCCTCAGGGGAGCTGGCACTCGCACAGGTCAGAGAGCCGAGGCCTATAGAAAGAAGGTGTGTTCAGGAACCCAAGGTCCCACTTTATGAGCAAGATGAGGCAGGAGCCTCCCTGGCCAGCTCCAGCTGTGGGTGGTAAACTGGAGAGAAGCTGAGCTGAGAAGCAGGGCAGGACAAGGGCCGTGGCTGGGCGCCTGTGCAGAGCTCACTAAAGTACAGCTCTGGCACCTTATAAAAGTCACAGGTTTCATAAGGTAAACTGAAAACATAGGTCCAGCCACCATGGGCAGGTAATGAATATTTTCTTCTCTTTAGTTTTTGGGCCATACCCAGTAGTGCTCAGGGATCACTCCTAGCAGAGGTCAAAGGACCATACGGGCGTCTGGGATCGAACCAAAAGTCGGCTTGTGCAAATCAAGAGCCCTACCTGCTGTATCGTTACGATCCACAGCCTCTGGAGCAAGAGACCAAAGCGTCTGCCCAAGAACTACCTTTTCCCACGCATTACATCAGTCACTCCTGCTGGCTGACTGTTAGTGACCAGGCAGAGACAGGCTGGGTCATGACCACCACACCCTTCAGAGGAAACACACACACACACACTCCATACACACACACACACACACACACACACACACACACACACCACTCCCGCTGCGGCTACCCTCCAGAGCCTGAAAAACGGTTTCCACACCACCCTGGGCAAGAGGAATCAGCAGAAATCAGCAGGACAGAACTGCAAGGGGGGCTCAGCCAACGGTGGACTCACGCCATTCTCTGGAGCCCACAAGAGAGGGAACGGCTTCCGCAGTGCAGCGGCTGGGCTCATTCCAGAGCTCCACGGAGGGCGTGGGGCTATGAAGGAATGGAGGAGCTGACGTGGGGTGGGGGGGGGGGTCATTTTCCTCTCATCATTAGGGAGCATGCCAGAGCCCCTAGGACACAACACTTGGCTGCTGCCCCATGAGCCTATCACCAGAACTGCTAAAACCAACGAGTGAGGTCCACAGCAGGAGAATCCCGTCCAGGGCCGCAGCGCCCTTTGAGGAAGGAGCTTGCTGTCTTTCGGCTTCATCGTCGAATTGGAGCATGGCGCTGACATGAAAGTGACCCCAGACATGGTTTGAGGTTCTTCGTATTCCTGGAGCAAGCAGATGCCCTTGGGCTACACTTTCTTGCGACAGGACATATGGAGATGGAGATGTTACTGGTGTCGCTCGAGCAAATTGTTGAACAACGGGAAGACAAGTGATACAAGTGAAGTGATACTGACAGTGCAATGGAATAAGAACCAAGAGAGTAGAGACAGACTCTCCCATATGCAGGCAGAATTTTTCAATAAAGATTGTTATGTGTATGAAATAGAGAAAGTATCTTTAACAAATGGCTTTGAGAATACTGGTCAAATACATGTCAGAAACATAAACTGATCACTCGCTCATATTTTACATAATAGTAAAGCCAAATAGAAAAGTAGGTCAGACAGCTAGTACAGGGGTTTAGGCACTTGCCTTGCATGTGGCCCACTCTAGTTATATTCCTTATGATTCCTGAGCAATTCCAAAAGTGATCCCTGAGCACAGAAGCAGCATTAAGCTCTGGTAACAGTGGGATATGGCTCCTAAATCAAATTAAATTAAAACCTTAGTATTATAACTGATTACAAAAATTAGTTAGGGAAAAATAGTCAGGAGTTCACAGAATTGAATCTAGAGGCATCATTAATGATTCAATGTCATTGGTTAAGCAATCACTTGTATCACTTGTCTTCCTGCTGATCATCGATTTGCTCCAGTGGACACCAGTAACATCTCCAATTATCCTGTCACATGCTAGTAGAGCCCAAAGGCATCTGCTTGCTCCAGGAACATAAAGTGCCTCAAACCATACCTTCAGGTCATGGGAATGAGGTCTATAATTGTTACTGGTATTTGGCATATCAAATACGACACGTATTTACACGTATATACGACATGAGCTGGGCAGAACTTGCCAGGCTCTGCCGTGCAGGTGGGATACTCTTGTAGTCACCTCTAATCTCGAGCATTTATTGATGAATAAATGGTTATTGGTTAAGCAAATTGAATAAAAAAGTAAAGTAGACTGCATCAAATTAAGAAGCTTTGCACCAGGAAAGAATTGATGACTAAGCAATGAAAGATAGTTCCTTTAACAACAAAAAAATAACAAATAAGCATATGCGAAAAAAAGATATAACCTATCATCAGGAAAACATAAATCCAAAAACAACAGTGAGGGACTGGAGCTATAGCCCAGCAGGTAGGGCGTTTGGCTTGCATGCAGCCGGCCTGTGCTGGCCCGGGTTCAATCCCGGGCATCCCATATGGTCCCCCGAGAACCACCAGGAGTAATTCCTGAGTGCAGAGCCAGGAGTAACCCTTGAGCGCCGCCAGTGTGACTCAAAAAGCAAAAAAAAAAAAAAAAAAAAAAACAACAGCAGTGAGATTTTGTTGTTTCTCTGAGAAACTGCAAAACTGGCACAAATGAAAAAACAAACCCAATTGCTGGCACTGTTGTGGAGAAATAGGAACCTTCACCCACCATTGGTGGAATATTGACTGATTTACATTTTGGGAAAACAGCATGGACACTGCATAAAATTCATGTTTGAGCTTCCATACAATCCAGCAATTCCACTTCTTGGCATCTATATCAAGGATTTTGAAAATACATGTGTGCTCCTATGTTCATTGCAGCACTATACACAATAGCCGAGACCTGGAAACTCAAGAGTATAGGAATAAATGAGTGGATCAAGTACTTTTGTTATATATTCATTCACATGGTGGAATGCTATGCAGCTATAAGAAAAGATGTTGTATGGGGCGGAGTGATAGCACAGCAGGTAGGACATTTGCCATGAATGTGGCTGACCCAGGGCCCCCTGAACACCAGCAGGAATAATTCCTGAGCGAAGAGGAGTAACCCTCGAGCATTGCCAGGTGGACCCAAAAAGCAAAAAATATATATACATATATATACATATATATATACATACATATACATATATATGTATATATATATATATATATATATATATATATCATGAAACTGGACACTAAACTGATGGAACTTCATGCCGCGTGATGTCAGTCAGAAGGGGAGTGGCAGGTACAGAATGATCACATATGTGGCATACAAAGAAACAGGGAATAAAAAATGGTCAATTAAAACAGAACCTGAGAGATAGTTTACAAAACTGAGTTTACTCAGGTATGGAGTGGGGAGGACCTTAGTACATTAATGGAGCAAAAAAAAATATCCTGGTGGAAGGTGTGCTGTTGCGGGCATGAAGCTCTCTTATTAACAATATTGAAGATCATGGCGCCTCAGTAAAAACTGAAAAACAAAAGAGTATTTTTTTGAATCATAAACTTACATATCCATGGGAAAGTCATTGGAAACTAATATATTTTTAAAAATATTTAGCCTGTGTTAATTACTAAATATTTTTCTACAATATTGTTCTTAGTTTACTTTTACCAAAATATCTTAAAATAGTCTGAAAAATCTCATCAGATTTTCCCCACCCGTTCTTGGTTTGTTTTAGGCATTATTTCTTCTTTTTAAGAATGGTATTCTTCCATAAGCAGTTGGAGGATACAGGAGTCATTTTTAAGCCTCTATCGTAACCTTAATGATGCCTGGCTTTCACAGGCAGTTTTGTTTCTCTCTCAAGTAGTCAGACCTCCTCATATGTTTGCTAATGTTTGGTTTTCAGGTCATACATACAAAGAGAACAGATTTCTAATGAGGATTACTTTTGATATAATGTCTTTTCTGGTGCCTGTTGGCAGTGTTTTAAATGTGTCTCGCTTAGTAATGATTTTGTGGGGAATCCTATGTGGAATGTGACAAACTGTATTCATGACTTTGCTCTTCGAAAAGGCTGCTATACACCAAACTTCTTGCCACTGGAATTAGTATTGGCTGAATGAAAGGGCTCTGCCCTGGACCATTAATATTCATGTTGGTTTTCTCACAACTCTCTAATTTTTTAAAGATCATATTCCATTTTTTCTTTCCACTGTGTTCTTTAGTGACAGATGCCTGTGATTTGAATGAGGTTGGGCATGAGTGGGAGAGTGACGAAAGTGACTCATTGTCTATTATCATTCCATATATAAGCTTCAGTTAATTCTCTGGCAATTCCAGACTGGGTTGGTGGTTCAATGCAAGGATCTGATGATGTGATTGTTGATGTTGATCTGAGGACTCTCTCGGGAGAACTCCAAGGTCACACCTGGATGTGCTTGGGGAGAGTGTGGTACTGAGAAATGAATTATAAATGCATGACTGTGCACTCTAACCACTGCACTATATCCAAGACCAGATTTTCCTTTTCTTTCTTTCTTTCTTTCTTTCTTTCTTTTTCTTTCTTTCTTTCTTTCTTTCTTTCTTTCTTTCTTTCTTTCTTTCTTTCTTTCTTTCTTTCTTTCTTTCTTTCTTTCTTTCTTTTCTTTCTTTCTTTCTTTCTTTTCTTTCTTTCTTTCTTTCTGTCTGTCTGTCTGTCTGTCTGTCTGTCTGTCTGTCTGTCTGTCTGTCTGTCTGTCTGTCTGTCTGTCTGTCTGTCTTTCTTTCTTTCTTTCTTTCTTTCTTTCTTTCTTTCTTTCTTTCTTTCTTTCTCTCTCTTTCTCTTTCTTTTCTTTCTTTCTTTCTTTCTTTCTGTCTGTCTGTCTGTCTGTCTGTCTGTCTGTCTTTCTTTCTTTCTTTCTTTCTTTCTCTTTTCTTTCTTTCTTTCTTTCTTTCTTTCTTTCTTTCTTTTCTTTCTCTCTCTTTCTCTTTCTTTTCTTTCTTTCTTTCTTTTCTTTTTTTCTTTCTTTTTCTTTCTTTCTTTCTTTCTTTTCTTTCTTTCTTTTCTTTCTTTCTTTCTTTTTCTTTCTTTCTTTCTTTCTTTCTTTCTTTCTTTCTTTCTTTCTTTCTTTCTTTCTTTCTTTCTTTCTTTCTTTCTTTCTTTCTTTCTTTTTCTTTCTTTCTTTCTTTCTTTCTTTCTTTCTTTCTTTCTTTCTCTCTCTCTCTTTCTTTCTTTACGTTTTCTTTCTTCTTCCCTCATCCTCCTTTCCTCTTCCTCATCGTTTCTCTTCCTCTTCTTTTCTGTTCTTTCTCCTAATTCTCCTTCTCCTCTTCCTCCTCCTCCTTCTCCTCCTCCTCCCCTTCTTCTCCTCCTCTTCCTCCCCTCCTCCTCCTCCTCGTCCTTCTTCTTCTTCTTCTTCTTCTTCTTCTTCTTCTTCTTCTTCTTCTGCTTCTTCTTCTTCTTCTTCTTCTTCTTCTTCTTCTTCTTCTCCTTCTTCTTCTTCTTCATGATAGAATTTATTTTTTGGGGGAAGGAAAGCTGCATCTAGAAATACCCAATTGCCTATTAGGGAGGGGCACTCAGGTGATAATGTAAAGCTGGGAATCAAACCCAGGTCTCTTGCATGTGATGCAGATGCTCCAGCCATTTGTGTCATCAACCTGGCTCACGTTTTTCTTTTTTTTTCTCTTTTCGCCTCTCCCATCAATCTTCCTTCATCCTCTCTTCTTACCTTCCTTGAATTCAGTTTGTTGAACAACCAATATTTATTTTCAGCTTTTACTTGTTTCATTGTTATTTTTCAATATCTATTTTTATTTCCTTTTTTTCTAACAACAATTAAGTCATTTGGCATATTTGCATATATATAAAATCTTATAAGTGATTATTTCTGTTTTATTAAATTTCACTTACTGGATTGTATGTGCATGTTGTCTCTTTCCTCATAGTTCTTACATGCTCTGGCATTCATTCTACATACAAAAAATTCTCAAATGAAATTTCGAGTTGGAGGTGTAGGTGAGAGCGATGGCACAGCAAAGAGAGATGCTGCTAAAATTGAGTTAAATAGCCTAAAATCAGACAGAAAGTAGAGAAATAGTAACTTCTGAAAACTCAGCTTGAGCCTTAGATCTACAACCAGAGTTTTCAGGTATTTGAACTAATACATTTTTCTTTGCGTAAGACAATTCAGGTTGAAGTTCTCTCATGAACTCCAGAAGAATTCTGGCAATGTATGTCTCTAACACTTTATAATACAAATATGAAGAAGTCAAGTATACATCAGATTTAAAAAAATATATACACCTCATTGTTTTCTCTGTCACTAATTTTAAATCATAAAATAATACTTCTTATTTTTTATATTATGTTTTACATTGACACTAGAAATAATTAATATTTTAAATAATTTCAAATTAAAATAAGTTCTAGAGACAACATGTGTGTATATGATTACGCTCTGCAATCCTGTTCAGGAATGAGTTGTGTTTCTCAGTTTTGACCTTTTTTAAAATGCAAGCAAAGACTAAGTTTTTATATAGTAAGTATTGAACATAATGATTTTCTCCAAAACACGTTCACAAGTTCGAACCAAATGACCAGTAGCAATCTTTAAAGTCAAAGTTAATCTTTGATTTTATTTGTGTATATATCTCCAAGGACCATCTGTGCTCTTCAGGAATGAGAAGGAAGTGTTACTTTAGTAAATGTCATTCTTTCCGTCAAATCAGTACTGAATTCACTTTCTGTGCAAATGTCCCCTATAATTAGAGATTTGTTTTACAGAAAGCAAAGAAAGAATATGTTTCTCTGCCTTTCCTGTAGTTTTTCCATATGATTTCAATACTGGTTCATTTATTTTTCTTTTATAATTTAAATTATATTTTCTCATTTTATTTCTTACTCTACATATCACATCATATGTACACAGTAAATTTGAGCATTGGTAACAGGTGGTACTTCCCTTTATAGAAATAATTCATTGCTCAATCATTTAATATGGAATTTCCTATTAATTACTTCTTACCTTTTTTAATTCACTCATTGGTTTATATTAACTTTAATTAGAAGTGTCTACTAGAAACCTGTATATGTGTATAAAACACAATGCTCTCACAACCTAAGTTCTAGTGCTATTCAAGCCCCCCCCCCAAATTACCCTCTCCTTCCTTCTAACCTCCACTTCTTTTCAATGAATGCATAGTTTTTAATGAGTCTAGGATTTAATTTAGTTTAATGACACCTTGCTTTAGTTATGCTTTATATATGAGAGAGCCATTGATTGTTTTCACTTCCTGACTTATTTTACTTAACACAATCACCTTTTGTTGTTTTATTTGATCTGTAATACACAGCCTAATCGTTTTTTATGACAGAACAGTGTTTTCACTGATTGTATGCACCTTTGCTTCTTTATCTAGTCCATCTGTTGATGGATATTTATGTTTATTCCACATCTTTGCGAATATGTCTAATACTGCTACAAAGATGGAGATACAGCATCTTTTTGATTTAACGTTTTCTTATCCTACAAATTAATATGTAGGGTAGCATTGTTGGCTTGCATGATATTTGAATTTATTTTTAAAAAATTCCAGGCCACACCCTGGGTGTGTTACTTGCTGCACAGAGGAATTACTTACTGCACTCAGGAGTAAGCCTGAGTGCAGATCAAAGAGGGTAGGCTCAACCTGGTTAGGTATGGGAGACCATATGGAGTTCGAGAATCAAACACAGCTAGCCTTGTGCAAGGCAAGTACCCTACCTGTTTATATTATCACGTTAGCCTCAACTGCATTTATTTATTTTTTTTTACAGTCAGGTTATGAATTTTATTTTTTAAAGTATTTTAATATACCACTGTGAGATATACAATTACAAAGATATACAATTAAAAAGTTCATATTTGGGTTTTGGTCATACAGTGTTCCAGCACCCATCCCTCCACCAGTGCCCATCTCCCACCACCAACTACCCGGTTCCCTCCCTCCCACAGCCCGCCTCCATGGCAGGTTCTTTATTTCTTTCCCTTTCTCTCTCTCTCTTCCTTCCCTTCCAGACTATGGATTACAGTACATACATTAAAGGGTTGTCATGTGAATCTTTTTGCCTCTATTTAATGCTCAGTTCTAGATTGGTATTAGTACCCTCGACAATTGTTAGCACACTATTCCATTTTCTGTCTTACCTAGCCTCTGACTCCCACACGTTTGTGATAATTTCCACTTTTGACAAGACCTCCTGTTACAAGGTCATGTTTCACTTGACCTTGGATATTGGCATCATAATATGTACATATATATTTATGTCAACTGAATTTATTTTTACAGGAAACTTTATACCAGGTATTTTATAGAGGCCACATTATTTTACGTGCCCACTAAAAGAGTATCAGAGTTCTTTGCTCTCCATATCTTCACCAGCACCTGTTTCTAATCAAGTGTAAGGAATTTTTCATTGTGATTATGATTTTTCACTTTCCTAATGAGATCTTTTGTTACTTTTTGATCTGCTTGTTTGCTTACATGATGGTGAACTGTGAGTTATTTATATATGATGGATATCAGCCACTATTGTATTTAAAGTACATCATAAAAGTCTGAATTTCTCAGTTACCTCTACATTTTTACTGTGATTTGTTTTTTGGGTGGTAAGTCATGATTTACCATGGTACTCAAATCATGATTTATCATGGTACTCAAGAGTGATTCCTGACCTGTGCTCAGGATTGACCCTTGGTAGTGCACAGAGAACCATATGTGGTGACAGGAGTTTGAAGCATTAAATGCAATCACCTAAAGTCCTGTAGTGTACTTCTAGTCCTCTTGTGCTTTATTTTAATTTGCAAAAAATATTTGTTCATTCTTTTCTTTGTTTGTCCATGAAGCTGAGTCTCCATACATATCTCCATTGCCAAGATTCAGAAGTCTATCAATGGAGTTTCTTCTATGCATTTTATGACTTTGGGTCTAATGTCCCGATCTTAATCTATTTTGAGATAACTTTTGTCCATGTTGTTAAATAAAGACATACTATCTTCCTTCCATTCATTCCTCACTCCCCTGTTTCTTTTATTCTACTGTCCATCAATTCCTATCCGAGAACACAAGACTTAATATGAAATCTCTTGCTATAACTTTAACTTACTTTGATCAGACCTTACTGCTGTCTGAACTCAACAGTCCTTGACTCTTGCCCAGTTGCTATGTCTTCTGAAATTTTTAGTGAACTCTGGAGACAGATTTGCTTGGACTCCTAAAGAGTTTGAAGGAGTGTCAGTTTTCCAAGATTTGGCAGACTTATCTCTGCATACCTGAGCTACAGATTTAGTTTATAACCCAAGACTCTGGATGCAGAAGATTATCAGTAGGTTGAGGCTTATCCTATGAGACTTCTTATGACATTTATGTGACTTCTTTTAAACATTGATATGTACCTTAGCAGTTACATGGATCATTTATTTTCTGTTAAGGTATTTTCCACTTCTCCAGAAACCTGCATTTCCATTGTCTAGGGAATTTTCCTTCTGGAAATACAGTCAATAGTTTAGATTCCCCTTCCTGTACCAGAAACATTAGCCTGATGCACTGACATGGAGACTTAACATGGTTCCATGCAGGAGGGATCTGCTTGCAGCAGTGAATCTTCCAAATTGACAGTATTCAGAGATCAGTCACTACAACTGGTCACTGAGCAAGGATTCTCCTTTACAGGGGCTTAAAGGCTCCTTAAAAGAGAATAGTATTTTACTGAGTGTGTGTACCAGAACTTCTTTATCTAGTCAGTTGATGGAAGATCCCATAGCCCTTCTCTTCCCAGATGTGTAATCTATATGGTGCATATTTTCCTTTATTCTTCAGGCAACCATACAAAGTCTGAACTTTATCTTCCTAGTCAGCAAACATTAGCCACACACTTAAAAAAATGAAAATTCTTCAATTGATTATAAGCTCTTGAATGATAAAATTATGTGAGCTATCTAATACATATACTTAATTTCTTTTCCTTTAAAATATTTCCATCAATTTTTATTTAGACATCTCTATTTATACCATTAATAATCGTGTCTCAGGCATATAATATTCCAAGATCACCCGTACCACCAGAGTGCTGCCTCCCTCCTCCAAAGTCCTCAAGATTTCTCTTCCCCCCACCAATCTCTTGACAAAATCAATTCAACAGATTTTATCTCATGATTTGTAACCATTAGGCAGTTTTTAAAAATGTTTATCCCTTACTATGATTTTTTCTATGCTGTCTATAAGAGACAACATTCTGTATTTGGCCCATCTGAGTGAATTCACTAAGCACAATGCCCTCTAGTTATCTATGCAGCAGTGGATTGAAAATTCAATATTTTCTTAAAGTTGAAAAGCATTAACTATATGTATATGCCAGAATTTCTTTATAAACTCATCTGTTATTCAGTGCTTGAATTATTTTCATATCTCAGCTATTGTGAATAGCATGGCAATGAACATAGGATTGTAAATATCTTTGGGAAACACTGTTTTAAGGCTGACAGTATATGTCAAAGAGTGGAATCAATTTATTTCAAGGGATATGTTCCTATTTATGTCTAGTCTACCGTATATTGTATGTATACCCTCTGCTTATTTCTTTTTTTTATACGTATTTTATTATAACACGGTGAGAAATACAATTACAAAGATGTTCACACTTGGGTTGGGTTTCAGTCATACAGTGTTCCAGCACCCATCCCTCCACCAGTGCCCATCCCACCACCAACGTCCCTGGTTCCCTTCCCCTCCCCAGCCCGCCTCTATGGCAGGTTCTTTATTTCTTTCCCTTTCTATCTCTTTCTCTTTTCCTTCCCTTCCAGATTGAGGATTACAGAACAGATATTCAAGGGTTGTCATGTGTATCTTTTTTTGCCTGTATTTAACGCTCAGTTCTAGGTTGGTATTAATACTTTCGACAATTGTTAGCACACTGTTCCATTTTCTGTCTTACCTAGCCTTTGACTCCCCACACGTTTGCGATAATTTGCACCTTTGACAAAACCTCCTGATACATGTTTCACTTGACCTTGGATACTGGTATCATAATATATACTTATATATTTATGTCATGCAAATAAATGCAGTCACTCTATATCTGTCTCTCTCCTTCTGGCTAATTTCACTCAACATGATCTTCTCCATGTCCATCCATTTATAGGCAAATTTCATAACTTCATTTTTCCGAACAGCTGCAAAGTATTCCATTGTGTAGATGTACCAAAGCTTCTTTATCCAGTCATCAATTCTCGGGCACTCTGGTTGTTGCCAGATTCTGGCTATTGTGAATAATGCTGCTGTGAACATAAAAGTCGGGATGGTGTTTCTCCTGCGTATTTTTGGGTTCCCAGAGTAGATTCCCAGGAGTGGTATGGCTGGGTCAAATGGGAGTTCAATTTCTAGTCTTTGGAGGAATGTCCATATTGTTTTCCAGAAAGGCTGTACCAGCCGGCATTCCCACCAACAATGGATGAGTGTCCCCTTTTCCCCACATCCACGCCAGCACTTGTTGTTCTTGCTCCTTGGATATGTGCCAGTCTCTGTGGTGTAAAATGATATCTCATTGTTGTTTTGATTTGCATCTCTCTGATTTCTAACACACCATTCTGTGTGCCAATTTAAATAATAAAAAAGAACCAGAAATTTGCTTATACAGAATTTGGTAGATTGTTGTTGTCTAATATAACTGCATTTTTATTTTACTCAGTCACTATTATATTAATGTCCATTGTCATGAATCTTGGATATATTTCACATTGTTGTGATAGTACATCTAAATTCATATGCTTTATTGTATTAATATGAAATATTAATACTAGAATAAAATGTTTTTAAACACATGTATAGCAAAACATGGCCAGGATGATGGTTGCACTCTACAGACCATTCTCTGTATTGCCAACAACACTCCTGTGGAAACTGGAGATGGTGTCTCGCAGCACTCACTGATCTTAATATGGCACTCTTTTCTATTTTTTTCCTTTTCTCCTTAAGACTCACTATAAAATAAAAAACAATCAAACAAAGATCTTGCATTGAAATCTACCTCTATAACAAGTGTGAAAAACTGCCCCAAATGCATCTTCGCATTTGTAAGTTTCCTTGGAGAAACTTACATAAATATGATATGATACTGTTTTGCTCACTTACCATGATTGTATTGAGGAAGCCAAAAAGCATGCTTTTTTGGTTTTCTGTTTCAGTACCAAATGCTGGATGTTGGTTCAAAATGGCGTGAGGTATTTTGTGCTTTAGTGAAAAAAGAGTACATACTGTATTTTAAATAAATTATAGTGTTTTATGATTAGACATAAATCCATGATTTTATTGTATTTGTTTTTTCAAAACTTAAAAAGTTAAAATTTAAAAGAATCAAGGTGACATACAGGATTAAGCTGAATAATTCTTTGTCTTTTGTTTGATTTTGTTAATTATTGTCCTTTTCTCAGGGAAGCATTTTTAAATTAGAATAATATACAGAGCACATGGTGAAGCAGCAACTTTGTTCTTTGTTCTCTCAGCTTCATTTCTTGTTATTTTGTTTTTCCATTTCCTGTTATCTTGCTCAGTGTTTTCTTACCTGAAATGTACCCCTTTTCCTTTTATTACGTAGCTGAAATACAATAATATTTGAGGCATCTTTCATGAGCATTTTCTTCTTAAATATCTCTTGGGCCAGAGTTATAGTACAACACGTAAGGTGCTGCCTTGGCTTTTTTCTTATATTTTTTCTCACTCTTTTGGGTCACACTCAGAAACGTTCAGGAGTTACTCCTGGCTCTGCACTCAGAAACCAATTCCTGACTATGTTCAGGATACCATATGGGATGATAAGGATTGAACCTGGGTCAGTCGTGTACAAGGTAAATACCCTACCTGCTGCTCTCTGGTTCCAGTCCCTGGACTATGGTTTCATTCTGGCTTTGAACATGGTTTGTTGAGCCCTACCAGGAGTAATTCCTAAGCATAAAGGCATTGATTACTGAGCACCACCAGGTGTGGCCAAATCCTCACCCCCTCCAATAAGTAAGTTAAAAAGTGAATAAAACATCTCTTACTTATGAGCATATATAGGTACTGCTTTTTTTCTTTTTAATTGAATTACTGCGAGATCGTTACAAAGCTATTCACAATCGAGTTTCTGTCATAAAAGCGTTTCAACACCCATCCTTCTACCATTGCACATTTCCTAGCAATGGCTATCACTTTATTTGTATCCCCACAGTTGAGAATTAACCAACTTAAAACAGAATTTTTCTGACTAGTTTGTGTCATAGTGATCAAATCACAAACAAGTTGCAAAGGATTGCAAGTTACTCTTCTACTACTTTTTAGTAAAATATTAAATGTATAGTAGGTTCTTAATGTGCTGATTTCTTAAAACTCTACTTGATTCCTAAGACTGCATATCACTATGAGGAAAACTAACATATTCATTCCCTTTGTTTCAGTAACACGAAACTTTGATTTCAAGACTCTTAGAATGTTTAATGACCTTCAGAAATGCTAGTGTCACAGAAGTTGCTGTAAATTTTAGAGCATATGTTTAGCATTAAGTTCTAGAATTTATTTCTAACATCAGTGGTCATTAGAAATAAAATTTTCACTCCTGGGACAGGAGAGATAATACTGGAGTTAAGGTTCTTGCTTTGTAAACAAGTGACCCTGCTTGATTCTAGCAGCACTATAGCTTCCAAGCACCAAAAATGAACCTTGAGTGCAGAGCCAGGAATAAGTTCTGAATGCTGCCAGATATAGTCCCCAGAAGCCAACAAAAAATTCCACTGCTCTACTACTACAGCTTACTTAGTCAACTAAAATTAGCCACATTGCATAGCAAAGTTATTGATCTTCTTGCTTTATTATAGAGCTTTTATTTCTTTCTCCTTTTTTTAATATATATTTAGGAGATGTCCAATTGTTATATTGCTTGTTATAGCTCAAATTTTAAGAAATGATTGAAACAACTATTATACTCTGTGAAAATTGGTTTATGTTACCTAAAATTTTGAAAATGTTATACCTAGTTATCTAACCTTGCTGGCTTCTACTGGCCATTCAAATTAACAGATTATATTCTGTACAGTTGAGATAAATTTTAAGTATGTCCCTCTCCTCTTAGTAAAGTATTTTTTATTGTAATATCATTTGGAAAAACATTTTTTTAAATGTTGAGTGTTGGAAGGTGTTTCCTTGTCATCTGCTAGCTTTGACAGGTGGTTCAGTGGAAAAGAATTGGCACCAGAGTGTTGGAATTGGACAGATCTGGAGGAGAATCTCACTATCACAGCTAACGGAGGTTACTATTTGGCCTCTGGTTTAGCCTGCTTGATTCTAAATTTTGTTTGTGTTGTCTTCAGTATTGTCAACAAATGGACTATTTCTTCAGGTGTTTACCCTTCAGACCATTTATTTCTTACCACAGTTCATGACTTAATGTAGCTAATTTAACGATTTAGTGTGGACACATATATTTTTGCTCTGTTTTGTTTTGTTTTGCTCATGGATGAGCTAAGTCTTCACCCTTTACTCTTTTGTTTATAATCAGACTGATGATGTTTGTGTGGAAAGGTTAGCAGAGTAGTGAGGAAATGTTTATATTGAATTATATAAGTATTAATATTATTTAAAAATTACCTCAGACAAAAAGGAACATGACCCAAGCTAAAAATTTTTATGCTCTGGAAGTGATTTTTTGCACATCTTTAAAAGTTAATTTAATATCATAGTAGTGCTCCGAAGAATAATCAATTATTTAAAAGTTATATCCACTACAGCAGTGTGGCTGATATAAAAGAAAAAATGGTATAATATTAAAAGTATGTTACCTTTTATTTACATAAGGAAATTCTTTGTGTCACTTGAGGGTCTAGGGTCCTGGTGACACAACCAGGAGGTACTCATGGGGCATTTTGTGCTGTGATAGAGATAAAACATGGATCTTATGCGTTTATCGTATGCATTCTGCTCTTTTGAGTTATCTCTTTGGGCCAACACATATGTAATTTTAAATAATTGTAATGGACATTACATTCATAAAGCTTAATTTAAAGTGTAGCTAATAGGTTGTATATAAAAATAAAGTATTAGCATCTAAGCAAATCTTTCAAGTCAAGTAATGCATGTATTTCATTAACATCTGTTCTGATTCCAATGTTGAGAGCAAGGTTTGGCACTGGAAGTGGTATAATTTTTTTTCATTTTAGACATGTCAGTGGAAGAGTTAATCTGTCCCTTAATGTGGCCATCAGTCCTTGGAAATTAAACACACCTACAGGACATTATCTAGTATGTCTTTCTTAACTTTTCTAAACCCATTCAGTGCTTATATTAGCAAGACAAAGACAGTCTTCTAAATCCATACATTGCATACAAAGGTATATATTTAGAAAATAAAACAAAGATAATAGTGTTTTAGAAGCTAAACTTATTTTGAAGTCAGTGAGAAAAGTGATTGAAGTCAGTCCCCCTTACAGTTCTTATTTATTTATTTCAGGATAAACTTTAGTTTATCCTGATTGTATGCACAGGCTTTATAAAAATCATTTTTTATTTTTTTTCTTTATTCAAACATTGTGGTTTACAAAATGTTCATTATGAATTTTTTACAGGCATTCAATATTCCAACCCTAATCCTACCATCACTGTGACCTTCCCTCCATCTTATTCCTAATAACTCCAAAAGCTTGCCCCCATAGCAATCCCAAAATAATTTATTTTATATAGCTTGTTATCATTAAATGGCTAATGGAATAATTTTTACTTGTGAATAAGTTCTTGTGTCCGAGGGTTTACTAAGCTGTTGTTGCTAGTTGAAACTTCTTTGTTAATGGTTTGTCAACTGAGCTTAGTTGACTTCTACATTACATTTCCATTTGATCTGGTGTGCTCCTTAATATTATAGAGTTTGGAGATGTCACACAGCTGTGAATGAGATATGCATTCCAGAAAATCCAGAATGATTAATTAGCCAGTAAGCTTTCATGGTGGCAGTTGTGGAATGTGGGTATGACTAGGGGGAGTACAGGGCAGGAGGAGAGGTATTCTATACCACTCTGAGAAGGTCCAGAGTTCTCAGCTAAAATCCTGGTTCACCTGAAATTTTCAGCAGTTTGGATTCCTGTGGAGCTCAGTGGTGAGGCCGTGGAGCCTGGCCCTAGGCACGGTGGCAGCTATTGGAGTGTGAACGCAACTGCAAGGGCTTTGGGAGGGCAGGAACTTGGTCTACCTTCTCCCAAGGTTGCCACAGAGGGTTTCAGCCCAGACCTGTTTATCTGTGAAATTTTTGTAGCTAGTTGAACTTTTTTTGAGATGTAATCATGAATCTGAAGCTGAACAGATGAACTTACACGTTGGCAGTGGTGAAATGTGAATGTAGTTTTTAAGAAATCTCCATAATGTTTTCTATGCTGAACCAGAGACTTGCAGACATGGGGGCAGAGCTGCTACTTACTCTCCCTGTGCCCAGCCACTCATGAGGCACCCGGGAGGCATGGCGCTTTCTAGCCCTGGCCTGCCACCCCAGCAGAACCTCACAACAAGCCAGATGACCCCCCACCCCGACTCCATGGGGGCCGCTGTTTTCCACATCCGGACTTCTTTCTCGTCACAACTCCACCCACCCAGCAGACCAGACTATCACAGCCCGGTTCATCAATAATTGCTTTATTTAGAGGTGACTACAAGAGTATGCCACCCGCAGGGCAAGCCTGGCAAGCTGCTCGTGTCGTATTTGATGTGCCAAATACCAGTAACATTTATATTAGGTCATTGCCATGATGTAATATAATGGCTTGAGGCTCTTTATGTTCCTGGAGCATGTGGAAGCCTTTGGGTTCTACTAGCATGAGACAGGACATATGGAGATGTTACTGGTGCCCGCTCTAGCAAATAGATGATTAACGGGAAGATAGTGATAGTGATAAGAGGTTAAGTCAGAAGTGGTACAACATCTGTGAATAGGATGCCTTTTTTACCATATGCCCACTAATACCGGATGCTTAGTCCGTCTTTTCAAACCAATGATTGTCACAGGCATGAAATGATATGATAACTCATTGTCATTTGTATTTGCATTTCCCTGACAATAAGAGATGAACATTTTTTAATATATGTGCTGGATATGGTGCATCTTCCTCAAGAAATTGTCTGTTCACCTACTTTTTCATTTATTTGGTGGGGTTATTGTTATTTTTAAAGACTTGTGTTTTTTTTTTTTTTTTAGAAGTCAACATGATGAACGACCTAAAACCTGAGCTGCGCAAGAGGAAGAGAGAGTGGCATGGAATGCCTTCAAAAGCATAGAAGAAATAGCTAAAAAAGACAAAGAACCTCTGGCTCCGGGCACATCTCTTCGACTCCACCGTTCTCCCTGCATTAACATATGCCTCAGAGAGCTGGGCCCTACGAAAGCAGGATGAGAATGTTATTCGGGTTTCCCAAAGAGGAATCGAAAGAGTTATGCTTGGAATATCACGCCTCATTCAACTGAAAGAAGGAATCCGGAGCTCTGACCTCCTTCACTGTTCCAGAGTCAGGGATGCTGTCTCGTTTGCAAAGCATTAAAACTCAGATGGGCTGGACATGAAATGCTATTTGGAGACGACCACTGGACTAGAGTTGTTACAACTGGATCCCACTGGATGTCAAAAGATCAAGTGGCCGCCCACCTACAAGATGGACAGACTTCATCAAGACCCTGAACAAAAGGTTTAATGCTCTTCGTATTCCTGAAGCAACCAGATGCCATTGGGCTACACTGGCACTGATAGGGTCAAATGGAAATGTTACTGGTGCCCACTAGAGCAAATCGACGAATAACGGGATGTCAAATGATCAAGTAATCAAGTGTTTTTTAATATATATTTCGGATATTATCTCTTTATCTGACATATAGCATGTGTGTTTTTCATATCATATGGTCTTATTTAACTAAAGAGTTTTAATTTTTTGCTTCTGCTATGCATAAACATTTTAGTTTGATGTACTCTGAATTGTTTTTTGTTGTTATATTTGATACCAGTGTCCAATCATTAAATACATCTTTGAGGTTCATATCATAGAAAAAGCAAGAAATACATACTTTACTCAATGTATTTATTGGACTCTTTTCTATTTTTGGATATTTAATTCACTTTCAGTTAACTTTTTGTGTATGGTATGAGGTACCTACCTGATCTTTCTTTTATTGTTCTCTCTCTCTCTCACTGTTGATTTTATAGCCTGCCACTTTGCTATTGGTTATTTTTCTAAGATGTTCTATGGGATTATTTAGGAACTTCTTTTTTATAATATCATGTCATCTGCACATCTATGCTCATTGAAGCACTATTCACAATAGCCAAAATCTGGAAAAAATCTAGTGCCTGAGAACAGACAACTGGTTAAAAAAACTATGGTACATTTACACAATAGAATACTATGCAGCTGTTAGGGAAAATGAAATTATGAAATTTGCTTATAAATGTATGGACACATGGAGAGTATCATGCTGAGTGAAATGAGTCAGAGAAAGAGGGACAGACATATGATGATTTGTGGGATATAAAAAGAGCCTGATGAGGACAGTAGAAAAGGACAGTAGACAAGCACCAAGAGGAGTAGTCCACAGTTGGAAGACATATATCTCATATGCTGGGGGTGAAGGCAGTTGGGATATAGAAGGAACCATTATGACAAAGATAGTTGGTAATGATCACTCTGGATAAGAACTGCATGTTTCAAATAGGTAAAGCAACCAACATGGTAACCTCTCAGTATCTGTATTGCAAACATGATGCCCAGAAGGATAGAGAGAGAGAGAGAGAGACAGAGACAGAGACCGAAACAGGGAGACTGATGCAGAGAGAGACAATGTGCCTGCCACAGAGAGAGGCAAGGTTGGCAAGAGGGAAACTAGGAATACTAGTAGCGGGAAATATACAGTGGTGGAGGGATTGGTGATGGAACTTTGTATGCCCAAAACCCGTTATGAACAGTTGTATAACTGAGTATTTCACAGTGATTCAATAATAATAATAATAATAATAATGATAATAATAATAATGATAATAATAATATAATAGACAATACTACCAACTAACCCTTATAAGAGGCATTCAAATTGAAAATAAATCAAACTATCATTATTTGCATAGGAAATGATATTATATGCAAAATCATTTTGACACACTTATGATTTAATGTCAAACATTTAACTGGCGCATAACCCAAACCAGTATTTTGATTGACTTTAGATCTTTGAAAAGTTGTCTAGCAGAATTTTGAGATAATCACTGCAATGAGTTTTCTTTTAAGTGTACACAGTAATTTTTTCATTGTTATTTAAATGTTTGAAAAAAACCTTCAGTCTTCACCAGTGTAGTGTAGGACTGGTTGACATGAACAAGATTACGAATAGGCCCAGTGTATTGCTCAATGTGCTTGATGGTATGACATAGAAAAGAGTGGGCCCCTTTGGGATCAACCCAGAGCTATGGCAGAGCCTGACAAATTACCCGAGGTGTATTTGATATGCCAAAAACAGTAACACTAATGGAACTCATTCCCCATGAATGACGATATTACTGGGGCCCGCTTAAGCAAATAGATGAACAACGGGAACATAAGTGACAAGTGATGAGCAGTAGATTATAAGATACTGACTGTAGCATTGATGCTACTGAGCATTTAATACTTGGGTATGTCGTCAACCTTTGGCACTTTTTAATGTTCCTTTTTTTTAAGTAAATTGCTGAATAGTTGATCAAATAATATTCCAAGTATGTGTATATTTTTTAGAAGGATAGATTATCTTGAGTTTAATGTCTTTACAACCTTACATTTTATTGATGTATAGAAATAATATTTAAGAAAATAACAGGATATATGACATTTTTCTTATATATTACTTATATATAGACACATGCATACATATATGTGTCTTTTTTTTTTTTTTTGCTTTTTTGGGTCACACCCAGCAATGCTCTCTGCACTGAGGAATTACTCCTGGAGGTGCTTGGGGGACCATATGGAATGCCGGGGATCGAACCCTGGCAGGCATGGGCCAGCCGCATGCAAGGCAAACGCCCTACCTGCTGGGCTATTGCTTCGCCCCATACATGTCTTTTTAAGACAGACTTTTTAAAAGAAAGTTTGAGGAAATACAGATTTTTTGGGGGGCACACCCAGTGATGCTCAGGGGTTGCTCCTTAACTAACACTCCAGAATCACTCCTGGCAGTGCTCAAGGGACCATATGGGGTGGCAAGAATTGAACTTAGATCGATGCTCTGCAAGGCAAGCTCCTTACACATTATATTATCTCTCCAGCCCCAAAAGGTGTTTTAATCACTTATTATGATTGATGGAGACAGACATGGGGCAGAGCTGCTACTGGCTCTCACTGTGCCCAGCTGCTCATGAGGTGCCCGGGAGGGGTGGCAGGTTTTAGCCCTGGCCCGCCACCCCAGCAGAGCCTCACAACAGGCCAGATGACCCTCCACTCCATGAGGACCTCCATTTTCCACATCCGGACTTCCCCTCGTCAGAACTCCACCCAGCAGACCAGCCTATCACAGCCCGGCTCGCGTGGTTGCAAGAGGCTGCGTGGTTCATCAATAAATGCTCAATTTTGAGATGACTACAAGAGTATGCTACCCGCATGGCAGAGCCTGGCAAGCTACCCGTGTCGTATTTGATACCAGTAACAATTATAGACCTCATTCCCATGACCTGATGGAATGGTTTGAGGCTCTTTATGTTCCTCGAGCAAGCAGGTGCTCTTGGGCTTTACTTGCATGAGACAGGTCATATAGAGATGTTACTGGTGCTTGCTCGAGCAAATCGATGATGACCGGGAAGACAGTGAATATGATTGATATATAAGAATTTGTACATATTAAATATATTGTGCTTTATGACTTTTAATATAAATATCAGTAAAACTTTATATGAGCATAGACTATAACATCCATTAGTAAAACTTTCTTAAGATTAAACTATAACATATCCATTAGTTCTCAAAGTTTCCTCCTGCTCTCTTTGTTTCTCACTTTTTAAGACATTATAGCACAGAATAAGATTCACTTTCTTAGATTATTTATACTAAATAGATGCTAATTATAGAAATTTCCTGTTTAGTAGATATATAATGCTGTTATAGCTTAGTCTTGTACTCTGTATCTAAGTAGTTTCCTCTTTCTAGAATTCACTTTAATTCTATACCTATGAATATATTATATGTACATTATATATATACACCTATATCTATATATACATTCACATATGTCTCCATTCAATCATCCATCAATGAACACAGAACTAAATTATTGATAATTCTAAAAGTGTTACAATGACCATAGAGTGCAGACCATAGACTATCAAGATAAGAAATTTTTCTATATTAAGTTACTCTAAAATGAGCAGAGTTTACAACCATCAGGGAAGATACTCTAACCACAACTTCAAGAATGTGTAAACCTGAAATGATGGGGGAACTACTACACAGACAGAATCTGTTAAAAAGTCATTCACACTCCTGTTATTTATCAGAATAATACTTGTAAATAACTCAGATAACCAAGAACAAATGAGTGGATGAAGAATCTGTTGTATATAAATACAATGTAATACTATTTACACATAACAAAAAATAACATGGACAGTGACAACACACACTAAGAGTTGGCCTACAGAACTAAGTTTACCAAGATAATAGGGTTGAGTGGGAAGGAATCTTAAATCTTAACACTGGTGGAGGTATGTTGACACTGTGGTGGCAAGTATGGTGTTGGAACATGCATGCATAAAGCTTTGTTATACACAGTACTTTGAATCATGGTGTATAATTAAAAATTGAACTCAAAACTAATGACACTAAATATAGAGCTAACTTGTCATTGGTTATACAATGAAAACCGTAAATATGGCATGTTTTTCACTTCTGGAGTAGTGAAACAGAAATGTGTTTTATTTGTTTAAACTACTTGTGGTAAGCTATGATTTTTCATGTAAAATTAAGGTTAGGATATTAAAATTAAGCCAAAATAAACAGTCAAATAAAACATTTTAAAAAAAGCAAAAGCAACAAAGAGATCTCTCTTTTTTTCTCTCTCTCTCTTTCATAGGTTGATAAAAATAACTGTTGCAACCTACTGATATTTCTAAATCTGAAAATTTCTGCCAAGCAAAAATAGTAAGGAATAGAGTAACTATAACTGGAGCCAACCTACAAATTTCTTTTCTAAGAGTAAAGAGAAGATTGATATTGTGTAATTGGGAAATTTCTGGCAGTATTCTTAATGACTTCACGTTTTGCACGAGAGATTAGCAGACCAAGTGCAAGACTCTGAGTGAAACAGTAATATACTAGTGTTATTTTGGGATTGTTCTAAGAAGACACACTTTTCCTTCTAATATTCTTTTAGTCTATTTTCTTGGCTTGTTTTTGTGTTGGAAGAAGGTTTGTGGCGTACCCCACAGTGTTCCTGGCTAATTCAAATTCTGTGTTCAGAGATCACTCTGTGGACCACGTGCAGTACTGGGTTGTAACTGGGGTGATTTGTATACAAAAAAGCACCCCATGTTATTTCTCTAGCTCCTTTTTAGCCTTAAATATTGGCTTTGATAGTCATCTGTATTATAGTATAAATGAATGATTCCAAAGTCTGGTAAGATGACCAATATTAAAATCTAGACTATATAATGACATTACATAAAAATGTAATTATAACTATAAGAGTCAGTATGATGTTGCTAATAGCTGGATCAATATCACAGTGAATAGAGCACCTGCTTTGCCTACTCAGTTCAATCCCTAGCATCCAAAGTATCTCCTGCACTCTATAGTAGTGATCCCTGAGCAACAGCTAGTAGTAAACCCTAAGAATAAGTGGGTGAGCCCCTCCAAAATAAAAGAAACTTTAAAATATCAATATGAAACTTATGTTGAAGAGCCAGTAGTATATGTTGAAGAGCCAGTAACTTAAGACTTGTAAGGGATAATGAACGCTTTAGAATATTCTATTCAGTGTAAAAGTACTTCTGTGGAAATTTCTCTTTTAAAAATAACTTCAAAGAACTAAAACACCCAAATTATTCATAGAACAGTGGTAAGACCACCAATGATGTCAGTGAAATGTGGTTATCAGAAACTAACCTAGGCCTGTTATGCAAACACATGACCTAGATTTGTTTAAAGCTAAGCTTTTAGTTCTGAGTTTGCAGCCCTATTTATATTATTTTTAAATTCTATACATATATACAGAAAAATGTCATCAATCACTTGTTTATTTCCCATGGGAAAATATTAATAAAGGCATTTATGTGTTGTACTAACAAAAAGAACTAGCATGTTCTAAATATGCTATCTTCTCACTTCATCTATTTACTGCCCCTAGAAATACTTTAAATAGCTTTGATCGATCCTCTACAATAAAATCAGAATTGGATATGAAAATAAATATATTGCAAAAAACTATGACATAATCATTATTTATAATTTAAAATATATTTAGAGATGTTATTCAGAAAAAAATTTAAATCATACAATAACCCATTTTAACCTATCTTATATAAAACCTCAATTTTCTGTCATTACAATTCTAAGAAACAGCACTGTTTGGTTGTTTGTGAAAGATTTGTATTACCTTTGTACTTAATAACTAGTTGAACTTTTATTCTAAAATTATGGTCTTGGTCTCTTATTTTCTAATTTAATAAAGAAAATTGAGGGAAGATAACACAAGTAAAATAATTATCGGTAGTCAGAGTCAGTGTCATCATTGCTATTCAAAGACAAGAAGTAATCAGTTGTTAGCTAGCAGCCAAGGAAACCATTTTGTTTATAATGGAATGGAAATAAAACAAAGTCTTTTAATGAATGCATTAGGAACTAAAAGAAACACAAGAGAAAGAGAATAGAATTCTTCTTAGTAGTTGTTTATAACTGTCACTTGACACATTGTTCTACTTTCTCATTTGACAAATTATGGGACTTCTAAATTATAGTCAATAGATATATTGTAGATTAGCAGTGTATTGATAAATTGTCAAAATTCCCAGTTTGAGAAATTATTATTCTACTTATGTTCATCAAATATTAGATTATAGTTTATTCTTCAGTTTGTAAAAGTAACTTGGTCTCTTAGCCTGTTCTTTGACCTATATGTTCATTCAAAGAATATTTAGTGGATAATAATATTTTTATCTGAGTAATACAATGATTGCCCTTTTGTGGGTAAGTCTCCTTTTTGGTAGGACTCTCTCTTGGGTGAGATCCTCTCTCTTTAGTGGGACTTCTTTCTGGCAGGATCCTCTTTGGTGGGAGACTTGGGGTATCTTGCATGGTCTAAGTTCTGATCAGAGCTAGAGTTCTTTCATTATATTGGATTGCTGTGGTAGAGCACCTGTACTAGTAAAAACCTTTTTGGAACTGTGTCAGACTCCTGAGTTTTCATTTGTTCCCCGGTGGCCTTGGAGGTAGAACAGAACTTCTGCCCTGATACTGTTGGGGACCCCAGTGGCTCCCCCACAGCTAGCAATATATGAAAGCTGCTACCAGCTCTCCCAGTGCTCAGCTGATCATGAGGCGTCCGGGAGGGAAGGCGAGTTCTAGCCCTGGCCCGCCATCCCAAGAGAGCATCGCAAGAAGCGAGAGGAATCCCCACACTATGAGGCCAACCATTTTCAACATCTGGACTCCACAGCTGGCCAGACCTCCACCCAAGAGATAAGCTGATCTCTCCCTGTTGCAGTTCATCAGTAAATGCATGAAATGAGAGCATACTATTGAGAGTATACCACTCACACGGCAGAGCTTGGCAAGCTATCCGTGTCATATTTGATATGCCAAAAACCAGTAATAATTATGGACCTCATTCCCATGACCTGAAGGTATGGTTTGAGGGTCATCGTGTTCCTGGAGCGAGCAGATGCCCTTGGGCTACACTAGCATGCAACAGAATAAATGGAAATATTACTGTGCCTGCTTGAGCAAATCTATGAACAAGGGAAGAGAAGTGATACAAGAGAATACAATGATTACTTTATCATTGTAACAAAAACAGTAACAGTATTGTACCTCATTTCCAAGGAATGGAGCTGAATGGAGACGTTACAAGCAAATCGATGAACAATGGGAAGACAAGTGGTACAACACAATAATTAATGAGATAGGCAAACCATTCACACTACTGAATCCCAGATTATAATGTTTCCAAATACAATCAATTTTCCATACAGTTATCTTTTTTT
This sequence comes from Cryptotis parvus, assembly GCA_021461705.1. Classification (NCBI taxonomy): domain Eukaryota; kingdom Metazoa; phylum Chordata; class Mammalia; order Eulipotyphla; family Soricidae; genus Cryptotis; species Cryptotis parvus. The sequence goes on from JAJIBD010003700.1 coordinate 28,322, forward strand.
TGATACTTGGCCGAATCCTTCCCTTCTCTTCAAACCTCTGACTCACTCAAATCTTTCATTTTCCTTCCTGGATCTTCTGCTTCGTGAAGGAAGCAAGTGACACAAGATTCAGCAGAGCCCAGACAGCTGGAGGCACTGGCCACAGAAGCTGCATAGGCCCGTCACCCCAGCAGAGCCTTGCAACAAGCCAGACAACCCCCCCACTCCTAGCAGGCCTCCATTTTCCATATCACAGCCCGGCTCATTGAGATTCACCCTGCAGCAGTCTTTTTAATCCGTCCCAGGTATGCTGATCCAGAGACTCACAGACATGGGGCAGAGCTGCTACTGGCTCTCCCTGTGCCCAGCCACTCATGAGGCACCCACGAAGGATGGTTTGTTCTAGCCCTGACCCGCGACCCCAGCAGAGCCTCACAATAAGCCAGACGACCCCCCACTCCATGAGGGCCTCCATTTTCCACATCTGAACTTCCCTTCTTCAGAACTCCACCCAGCAGACCAGCCTATCACAGCCTGCCTCAGGCAGCCGATTTTGGCCGTTTGGTTCATCAATCAATGCTGGATTTACAGATGACTACAAGAATATGCTACCCGCATGGCAGAGCCTGGGAAGCTACCCGTGTCGTATTTGTTATACCTAATACCAGTAACAATTATAGACCTCATTCCTATGACTTGATGGAATGGTTTGAGGCTCTTTATGTTCCTGGAACAAGCAGGTCCTCTTGGGCCTATACTTGCATGAGACAGGACCATAGGCCTATACTTGCTATACTTGGATGAGACAGGACATAAGGAGATGTTACTGGTGCCTGCTCAAGCAAATCGATGATGAATGGGAAGACAGTGATACAGTGATACAGTGATATCTTTTTTTGATTTTTTGAGTCACACTCAGTGTTTCTCAGGAGTTACTCCTGATTCTGATATCAGAAATTACTCCTGGAGGTGCTCAGGGGACCAAATGGGATCTAACCAGGGTTGGCCGCATTCAAAGCTAACACCTTCCGGTGGTACTATTGCTCCTGCCCCTGCTGTTTTCCTTTTGCATCAACATCAAATATTCTTGGGGTTGGAGAAATAGTTAAAGGGGTGAGGCACTTGCCTTGCATATATTTGGTCCCTACACTGTGTTTGGCACCCAAGCATTTCCAGGAGTTATCTTTGAGCACAGAGCCAGCAATAAGTGCTAAGAACTGTTTGTTGTAGTCCAAATACCAAGTAAACTAAGACTCTGAAGAGCCAATTAATCAAATAAGGATTTCTGTATTCATGACACGTTAGATTCTAGCAAGCAGCACTCTCCTAAAAGCACAACCAGAATAACGAAATCAGAGGAAAATCCAAGAAAGTTACACTGCATGTTGCCTTGGATTCATGATTGGGGATTCATGATTGACCTAACCATGTTGAAGGACAGACTGTGTACCTTCCTAGTCACTAGCATCGGTGACATCCCTAATGATGGAACTAGAGACAAATTCGAACTTCTAGGATCAAGAACTGTGTCTGGGTTTTTTATTCTGGTATTTGAGGCAACAGTGTGAGTACTGGCTGAGTCCTCCCTTGCAATGCCCCCTCCCCAACCCCGTTTAACTCAACACACATACTTCTAGTAATGGAATAGATTAGAGGGCTGACTAGAGTCAAGAGGTGAAAATATGAATGCATAGATAGAGATGTGTGATCATCCAAGGCAGAAGGGCAACACAAAATATTGCTTCTGCCTTTCCTCCCTCCTGTTCCACTCCTACCAGCGACACTGATTGAGGACTGTTTTGGTCCTCTCATTGCTTTCTCCCTTGGCCTATGGTCATATTAACACTAAAGCCACAGCACCACCTATAGGAAAACAAAAGAAGTTAACCCAAATTTGTAAGCAGAAAGGAAATAGAACAGAAAACCAATTGGTAAGCAAGATGGAATCTTTTAAAGCAAATTATAAATCTCTAAAGAGAAAACAGAGCCATAGAATACAGTTTTAGAGTAAGAAACAAAAATGAGGGGCGGAGCGATAGCCCAGCGGGTAGGGCTTTTGCCTTGCACGTGGCCGGCCGGTGCTGGCCGGGTTCGATCACCGGCATCCCATATGGTCCCCAAGCACCTCCAGGAGTAATTCCTGAGTGCAGAGCCAGGAGAAACCCCTGAGCATTGCCGGGTGTGACCCACCACCCCCAAAAAAGAAAAAATTGACTGTTGCAAAATAATTAAAAGGTCAATTCAAGATTATTTAATGGTCATATATATGTAAACATATATTTAATTTAATGCTTACATATATAAACATTACATATATATAAAGCAATTAAAAATAATCTTAGGGACTATTATCGTCACACTTAAAATCAACAGCGAAGGCCTGGAGAGATAGTACAGTGGGTTGGGAGCTTGCCTTGCACGTGGCTGTCAAGGATTTGATCGCTAGCAGCCCATATGGTCCCCAGAGTGATTCCTGAGCTCAGAGCCAGTCATAAGCCCTAGACACAAATGAAAGTGGTTCAAAAACAAAGGAACAAAAAAACAACAACAGTAACAATAGAAAAAGAGAAGCAGCACAGAGATCATCTAGGCAAAAATAAAAAAATTACATCAATTGAAGAAACTTAATAGATATGAATACAAAGACATCCATCTATAATAAAATTAATATTCCCAGGTTATGTTAAAACATAATAGATGTCTAAGTAGGTATATGCAGTCTTATATCGTATCAAGCACTTTGTCTGATCGCTATAACATGAGGCTTGACATCAGCAATAAAAAGTAAATAAAAATACTGCACATGTGATGTTCAGAGTAACTCCTTCAGACTAACTTCCTTTAGAGCACTCCTGGGGCAAAGAATAATACAAAGGGGAAATAAATTATTTCTTGGGGGACAGTGAAATCAAGGAGATGAGCTACTGATTCTAAGAGATGCATCAAAAATAGGAAAAAATACCAGGAACACAGTATAACTATAAGCAGAAAATTATAATTAGAGTTTTCTAGTTAACTATAAGTAGAAAATAATCAGATAAACTAACTTCCATGTGAAGGAACCAGAAAAGCGGGCAAAAACAGAACCAAAGGTGATCAAAAGAAAGGAAGAGTTAAAAATTAGAGCATAAATAAATAGAAAAATCACTTCACTTCACTTGTACCACTTATCTTCCCATTTTTCATCGATTAGCTCAAGTGGGCACCAGTAACGTCTCCATACATCTTGTCGAGTGCTAGTGTAGCCCAGGTGCATCTGCTCTCTCCAGGAACATGAAAAGCCTCAAACCATTTGTTCAGGCCATGGGAATGAGGTCTATAACTTACTGGTATTTGGCACATCAAATACTACACGGGTAGCTTGCCAGGCTCTGCCATGTGGGTGGTATACTCTCAGTAGTAGTTTCTCAGTATATAAAACTAAGATGGATGTATATTATGGTTAAAGTATTCACAATGATACTATTAGTTAAATGCTCACACATGTGATAGAAAATCAAATAAAAGAAAGCAATAAAACCTGAGTTGAACCTTCAAAATTAGTTAAATGCTCACACATGTGATAGAAAATCAAATAAAAGAAAGCAATAAAACCTGAGTTGAACCTTCAAAATAATCAATAAAACTCAAAAAACATTCACTCAGTTTATCAAGAAAATGGAAAATGCTAAAAAGAGTCATAAGTCACAGACATAAAGTAATATAGTTAATGCTTTAGAAACCCCAGGGCTACACTAGCATGCGACAGGGACTAATGGTTATGTTACTGGTGCCCGCTCGAGCAAATAGATGATCAATGGGAAGACAAGTGAAGAAGTGATACATAAGAAACACAAAGGATCATGAGATTGTTTTGAATGTCTATAGGCAAACAAGTTTAATAATCTAGAAAAAAATACATGTTGGGTAATTGAAGCAAACACCACATTATACAAAACCAGTAATAAATAAATAGCTTGAATAGATCAATCACCAATGTAGACATTTGAACAGTATTCTCCATAGGAACAAGAGCCTGCAACTACATGGTTTTACTCAGAAATTTTACAAAACTTTCAAGGAACTTATGCCATGCTATTCAAATTCATAAAACTTTGAAGTGTGTTTGTGAGTTATTTACAAGCACATTCAATGAAGCCGAAGCCAGAATCATTCTTTTACACAAAACAGGAAAGAATAACACAAAAACTATAATTACAGACCAATTGCTCTGGTGAACATAGATAAAAAAAAAATTTAAATAAGATTTTGGAATAGTGAATCCAACCACACAAATAGACATTCATCTATTATGAATGGGATTCATCTTGGGTATGATAGGAAGATTGGACATTAACAGATACGTTATTCAGTGCACATTAACTATAGTTGAAAAGATAAAAATAAAATGCTCATATAAATAGATGCTGAAAAACATTAGATTCGACTCAATATTACTTTATTATAAAACTATCAATGAGGACCAGGGAGATAGCTCAGTTAGTGAGATAAATGTCTTTAATACGCTACGCCTTGAGTCTGTCACTACATAGTCCTCAAAGCATCACCATTAACAATCAAGTCCCCACTAAACACACATCCAGCATAACCACATGGGTCCACATGGGTCTTTCAAGAAGGTAGGACATATATTGAATATAGTTCAGTTAAGTTCACATATGAAAATTCTCACATTTAAAATCATAGTGGTGAATAAACAAATATTTCAATCTTTGATCTTGATACAAGGTGGTCTATTTTCATCATTACTGTTAGAGTTTTGAAAATTCTAGGCTCAGGAACGAGGAACTCAGTCACAAAAAGACGTATCATTGTCTTCGCATTCATCATCGATTTGCTCGAGTGGGCCCCAGTAACATCTCCATATGTCCTGTCTCATGCCAGTAGAGCCCAAGGGCATCTGCTTGCTCCAGGAACATAAAGAGCCTCAATCCATTCCGGAATGAGGTCTATAATTGTTATAGACAATATCAAATACCAGCAGAGCCTTGCAACAAGCCAGACGACCCCCCCACTCCATGAGGACCTCCATTTTCGACATACAGACTTCTCTCTCATCAGAACTCCACCTAGCAGACCAGCCTATCACAGCCCGGCTCTCGCAGCCGCAGTGGCCCAGCGCAGCCGCGAGGTTCATCGATAAATGCTGGACTTAGAGATGACTACAAGAGTATGCCACCTGCACGGCAGAGCCTGGCAAGCTACTCGTGTTGTATTTGATATTCCAAAAAGACATAAAAATATAAATTTAAATATATTTAATATATTTTGTCCATCAAGGAACAACTAGTATGATTTCATATTTTGAATACTGTGAACAGTATCACTGTCTATTATTTTAATTTTTTTAAACTTATAACCTGAAATGGGATTCTGAATCATATAGCAGTTTTATATCTAATTTTCATAGTATGTATCAATATACATTCCCACCAACTGCATTCAAACACTTCCTGTAGTGAGACCATTTTTGGGGGGTGTGGTGGGGATTGAAAATTGAAGAGCTATTTGCAGCAAATTTATAACTTTCAATAAGAATGTATCTAAGAGAAATTCCACTGCTGTTCAGACATTTTCTGAGAACCGATAAGTAGTGAAGACACCAATGCAGTTAACTGAATTTTGTAGTTCCACTTAACTACATTTTGTGGTCTGAGTGATCTATTAGTGTGTGCAAGAACATATAGAATAGGGTAAAGGACATGAGGGTTCTTCAGAGAGCTTTGTTGAATGTCAAAGAATTGCTGAACTTGTCCTCATTACTCTTCAAAACTCCTGTATATCACATGGGTTACTCCTTTCACTAGTTATAAGAACACTCAGAGCTTGAGTGAGAACACAGCTTTAGGTCACAGAATAGCAGACAGTAGAATCAAACTCTGAGTTCAGTTTTATGTGACTTCAGTTTCCCAAAGTTTACTAAGTTATAAAGGGTCCACAAAACTAGATTATTAGTATATAATATATAGTAACAATAAAAATATAATGTGGTGCATCTCATAAATTATACTCACAGATCTAAGGGAATAATTGTTAACTTGTTCTATAAAATATTATAGCTTTAATTATGAATATTTAGGACCCAAAGAGATATACAGTAGTTAAGGTGCAGGCTTACATGAAGTCAACTAGGGATCCATTACTGGCACCACATGGGATCCTAAGCCTGCTAGAAGTGATCCCTCATGGGAAGCAGGAATGAGTCCTGAGCACAGTTGGGTGTGACTATAAAAATCTCTCTCTCTCTCTCTCACACACACACACACACACACTAAAGCAAATAGTAAAGAACTCACCTTCTTGAGAAAATGAATTATGTTTTTGAGCAACTGTATTCGAAATTGAAAGAATGGATATTTATACATATGACTTGAAAGCCACTGATACTAGTGCTTGGGTAAAAGTGTATATTCCAAAGTGGTAAATAGTTAAATAGTAGCAGAATGCTTGTTAGTAAAAGTTATATATATATATATATATATACACACACATATATATATACATATAAACTTACACATATGTATATATGTATATATGTATATATACACATATATACATATATGTATATATACACAAAGTATATATGTATAATCTTCAAAATTTACTTTCAACAATCAATGTAAAAAAATGTCCACAATGGATCAGAATTGAGTAAAAAGGGAAAAATATTGCTAAGCTGTAAAGAGAGTACAATCGTGTTCAATATTGCCAGTGTACCTGAAAATGTTTCCCTTTTATTAAGGATAATAGTTACTACAGATATCAATTGTGATCTGTTTTGAAAACACTGCAAAAGTGACTATGTAAATATGATTTTTGGAGTAATATTATGTTCAGGTGAAGTGCTGCGAGCCAAGAGAAAGAGTGAAAGAGAAGCAAATGATTAAAACTGGCAGAAACACTTTGACATATCTAACTATGAGACAGTATAATGGAGTCAGTTAAGTAGGTCTCACTCACCATTTTTCCCAAAATGTAGGACAGTCTAAAATTTTTATGTGACATGAGAGTTTATGTTGGCAACTAAGTTAATATTGTAGGTAATATATCACTTATAAACTTAATAAATTAATTAATTGTTGATTGAATAACCCCTGGAAGGTTATCAATGAAGGCATAATGTACTGACACTGCTATATATATGTCTGTTAATATCATGTTTTGAAAAAATACAATAAAATTAACTTTGTAGATCATATTTCTTACCCAACATAATACTCGTATTTGTATGCCTATATAAGAATGGGAAAAGTTAAACTGATTTTCATACCACATTTCATTTTGTTTTCTGTGATCTGTTATCCTAATCACTATTTACACTTTCAAATAGGTTGTTTAAAAATAACATATGCTATTAAGCAAATGACAAAATATAATTCAATTTATTTTTGCCAAGTTGTGAGCCTCTAAAGATATTAAACAATATCTTGTTTGTCCTGATTTGAGCACAGTCCCTGGCACACACTAGTTATTCAATATTTTTTGCTAAAATATAGCATAATTTATATATGCATATTTCACTTTCATTAATCTTGTAAGAGTGGGAATAAAGTATATAAAATAATACCAGTTTATTAGACTGATTACTAATTATTAGACTGATTTGAAGTGGACAATATAAAGGAATGAATTACATGGTATACTTTGATTCAGATTTAGAGCATTAAGGGGTTAAAATTTTGCTCTTATATATAGGCTATGGAATATTAGGTTAATTACTTCATCTTGAAGCTTTAGATTTTTTATCCAAAAATAGGATAAAATTAGACCAATCTCTTAAGATTGCTGGAATAATAAGTATATAATAATAGGTATATGAAACAGAACAGTACCTGTCTTTGGTTAATTATAGTTTAAGAGAAAAGGTGTTACAAGCCTTAAGAGATTGGTATAGGAGATTCTTTGACTTAATTATGTTTGCATATTTATCCCATGTACTGATGTGACTTAACTCCTCTTGTTCTACCCTGTTCTTAAAACCACTTTCACACTAGGTAGAATTCTTCTCTAAGTACAAAAGACTATTATAATATTAAAAAAGACAATTGTTATTTTACTTATGCTTTCAGGGGAGAATTTAAAAAAGAAGAATACAGCAGCATTCAGAGCACACTTCAAAGAACAAACACCCCAAATTCATTAAAATTTATGCGTTCTGGAGCTTCTGCATAGGGTAGCTATTGCAATCTCTCCATCTATTTGCTCTGCTCTTCAAATACTTCCATTTCTCAACACAAGCTTATTCCAGCCTCCTTCCTACTCACCAAATATGTTTCAAAACCATGTCAGATCAAGAATATGAAAAAAAAATCTTAGAAAATAAATCAGATCATCTACTGCTCTTCAAGAAAACCCACAGACAACAGCATTGGCAGAGGCGAGGAACAGGTAAAATTTTTCATTTTTCTGTACATGCAAATAGTTTTGAAAATGTGGACATTGATGACAGAGAGATAGGAAATTCCTCCTAGAAACACCCCCCCCTGTTTCTTTCTTGCTGAAGCAAGACTTGTGGTTTTGTGTGCAGTGGCTCTTTCTTTAAAAAGAACATCGTGGGTTAGGAGGAAAATATAGACGAGACACTTTTTGCCTTGGCGTGCTGCTGGCCCGTTTCGAATCCTCAGCACTACATATAGTCACCAAATATAACCAGCGGATACTCAGCATAGAACGAGGATTAGTCCCCGAACACCAGTCAGTGTCTTTTGCATCACAAATCCAAATAAAGTAAAAGAAGAAGAACACCTTAGAATGATAACTAGGCTCACAGACTCAAAGTGATTTTTCCCAGTCTTTGTTACAGTGGCTATGACCCTGAGATGAAGTAAAGCTAATAGGATGCCCTGGGAAGTGAAATAAATATCCCGATTAGAGGAATAAAAAGGAAAGAGAGAAATCTAGAATAAGTATTGTATAATAATTTATCATCCAGAGAGTGAATTAGAAAGCATTAGAGAAGAGAGAAAGAATAAGAGCTGTGAAGAGGGCCCCCAAACAGAGGATGCTGTTTTATCATAGCAGGGGGATAGCCATGCTGACTGAGTTATATTTGGGGGAAAATCCTGTACTGGGAATGCTTCATTAAGAAACCATTTGTTTCTTAACAAAAATAGTGTGAAAACAATAAAATATAGATGCAAAAGAAGTCCACAGTGATTAGGACTTGGGACTCAGTAGACCTTACAATAGATTTCCTGTAGTGAGCAGTAGTGAGCCCTTGGGATGCAGTAATGATGGGACTGGCAGGAGTATTTCGTGAGTCTTTTCTGCTAGTTCCCTTAAAGATGATAGGTTCGTCATGAGGAAAGGGGCAGGAGTGATTTATTTTTATTTATTTTTTTTATTTAAATAAAATAAATGTGATTTACAAAGCACAAAGTTTTCACAATACAGTTGTTAGAAAGATTCAACTCCAATTCTACCACCAGTGTGTTCCGACTACCAAAGACCCTCATTTCCCACCCACCCCCCATCCCCATGCCCGCTTCCTTAGAAGACACTGATTATATTGACCATTACAGACATATATGGGAATGGTATTGATAGTCATGACCCTTTTTTTCTGGATTGTCGAGTGCGAATACGGTTGATTCTTTCATTCACTTTCTGAGTTTCTAGAATGTAGTGGGTTTCTACCAGTCAACCCCAAACCCTCCACCACTGCAACAGGGACAACTCATTTCAATTTTTTTTCAACCTCGGTTTGAGCTTGTCATAATAGTTTTCTAAATACAGTCAATGAATATATTTTAGACTAAACTCTGTAGAAATTATTAAATCTCAACTGGATCCATTGTGCCATTGGGCCAATTCTATAAAAATTATTGATAATTTTCCACAGACTAGGCATCTTGCCCTCACACTTCTGATGGTCTGCTGCAAAATTAATTCTATAATATGTGGTGGAATATCTGGTACATCAGTATACCAGGCTTTGAGATACCACACAGCGTGAGGTGGGAGAGCAGGTAGCAGCTCTGCCCTTTGTGTCTGCGTCTGTGGATCATGGCCGAGACAGCTTTTGAAGCAGTTCATAGTGGGTCCACTGGGTCTTTCAGAGAGGATAGTGGTGGGGGAAGGGACCCCCAGCTCCATCTCCATGAAAGTCCCATGACTTTATCCGCTGAGAACCTCATAACTGGACTTGAAATCAGCTCATTCTTGGGTGGGGCTCTGACGAGCTGTGAAGTCCAGACCTTGAAAATGGCTGTGATTGTGGTGCATGAGGTTCCTTTGGCTTCTTCTGAGGCTCTATTGGGGGGTGGGCTGGGACCAGAACCTGCTTTCCCTCTTAGACGCCTCATAATTAGCTGAGTACAGTGAGAACTGGTAGCAGCTCTCAGGGAGTGATTTCTGTTTCTGAAAAGAGTGTAGTTGGTCAATAAGTTTGGGGATCTCTGATAGTTACACATGGAGGAAACTCTAGGGAAGCTTTCTGTGGGCGAAGTTTCTACTGAAGAATTGAGACTAAGAAGCATTTTAGTTTTGTTTTAGGATTTTATCCTTGAGTTTATGACCTGGATTGAGTTTCTGGATTCTCAAGTCAAAAATAGGGGCCGGAGCAATAGCACAGCTTGTATGGCATTTGCCTTGCACTCGGCCAACCGGGTTCGATCCCCAGCATCCCATATGGTTACCCCCGAGCAACGCCAAGAGTAATTCCTGAGCAAAGAGCCAGTAGTAACCTCTGAGCATGGCTGGGTGTGAACCAAAAAAAGGAAAAAACTAAGTCAAGGTAAGTCAAAATCAAGGCAACGCCATTAGTTAGATTTGTGAATGCTGTTACCCCGCAAAGAGTAGAAGCAATAATTTTTCCAGTTCTATGAAGCTTTGCCCTTATTAAGACATCTAGGGTTCTGCTCTGTGGTTGGGACTTGAGTTCAATGGTTCCCAATGGCACTCCCTGGTTCCCATTACTTTTGAACCATCTGAGGATCTGAGACCTGCGGATGGGTAGCAGATGTTTTGGGAGAGGATAACTGAGTTAAGAACTGGAGCATTATATTTTCCGCATCCTTGTGTGGATAATTCACAGCATATTTACAGAAAGGCATGCTCAAAGGGCTCCCAATTTCCCTCTGATTTTGTTAGAGTACTAATATGTGTTGAAATTGATATACTATACTCTGTTATGTGAGACATGCCATTGGTTTAGTAGAAAATCTCCCTATTGATACAAGGCCAGTTGAAGCCAGTTACAGATGTTACTATAAGAGGGTTGGAAGATGACGCAAAGTGATTAGGATCTCTGTAATCAAATCACTTGGGTTCAAGCTCTGGCTTAACATTGGCTAACTAATCTGTGCTCTGATTTTCTGTCCTATGAAAAGAATCATTTTAATTATCATATCAGGATAATGTAAATTAAATAGGCTAATAGTACTAATAGGTGTATAGAATTGTGAATATTAAGAAAGATAATTCATAAAATAATCTTAACATTGACATATGATAAGCATTTAGCACATCTGGCAATTGTAATTCTCATTAGTTTATATATCAATGTATTATTCAGCCCTTTTCTAGGATGCCAATATTTTTGTGTTTTTATTGGCTATTTAACTACTTTTGTTATTTGTGTGTTTGTTTTGAGCATACCAGGCGCTCGGGGATGACACTTGTCTCTACTCTGTTATTACTCTTAGTGAGGTACCCCAGGGTATCATATGTAGTAATAGGGACCGAGGAAGGATGAGCTTTGTGCAGGAAGAGTCCAACCCACTATGCTGTCACGCAATCTTTAAATTACTGCTTCTTGATTCTCATGGCAGGTATGAATTGTTCCATCATAAAGTAAGTCACTGTTCAGGAAAAAAAATATATAAATATATATATATATATTTATATATATATATATATATATATATAACTTGTACACTATATTCATGCTGTGACAGTCACAGTCTTTTGTGTACTTCCTATTTTCCTAATCAGTGACACATAGTGTGAAGATTCTCTCAGGGAAGATAGAGGAAAAAAAAACACTAATTAACAATACAATTATTTTACACTTCACTCCTCTTTCTAAAAGGCAGATTCGTCTTCCTCACACTGGAAGTTATAATATCCTTTTATCTTGATGTTGATCTTTACTATGTTTCACTTTTGGATTCATGTTCAGGAATAAGGAGAACAAATTATTCAATTTGGTTTGAAAAATATTTATTCAGACTCCTATATGTTAAACATATGAACATATCAGTAGACAAAACTTATTTTTGCCTTTATAAATTTATATTCTGGGGCCAGAGCGATTGCACAGCTGGTAAGGTGTTTGTCTTGCACACGGCTGACTCGGGTTCAATACCTGGTATCCCATATGGTCCCCCGATCATTGCCAGGAATAATTCCTGAGTGCAGAGCCAGAAGTAGCACCTGAAATTCACTGGGTGTGACCAAAAACAAAAAATAAATAAATAAAAATTTATATTGTGGGACAATGGTGTATAAAAAATGAAACAAGAAATAGTAAATTATATGATGATTGATACAAAAATGATGCATAAGTAGAATGATGCATAAGTAGAATGAATTAAGTGGAGGTGGATCCAAGAGTTGGTTGGCAATTCACATATATGGTTCAGGAAGGCATTTACTAAAAGTAATGGTGGAGTGATAATTAGAAGGTGAATTAGTCATTAAGATGCCAAGAAAAGAAGGTACCTACCTGATGGAGCCCACAGCTTATACAAAGGCTCTGAGCAGTTCCTAAGTATGAATACCCTTAAAGATGATGCTAAGGGTTCAAAGAGAACAGGAACATTAAAGTGTTGTAGACCCAGGGGTGTGCTGCCTTGTTTTGGCTTGGATTTGCTGTGAGAGAGTAAAGAGTTGTTGTTTAATAAGTTTCTTACTATTTTTAAAAAAAAACTTATAAAACTGTTGTTTAGTAAGTTTCTTACTATTTTATTTTTTCAGATGGGAGGCACAACCAGACAAGCTCAGGGAATACTCCTGGCTCTGCAGTCAGGAGTCACTCCTGGCGGGTTAGGGGGACCATATGAGATGCTGAGAATCGAACCCAGGTCAATGGTGTGCAAGGAAAATTTCCAACCTACTATATTATTCCTCTGGCTCCATTTTCTTACTCTTTAATCATAGATTTCATTTGGAGTATTGGAATAATTTTCCACCTGTGATTTTTTGTGTGATTTTTGTGAGTCAAATGGAACTCTCTGACTGATATTCATACAAGTATTTAGCAAAGTGTAATCAATATAGTTGTTTATGTCCTCTTTAAATGTTGCTGGTATTGGTATGGGTTGTCATTAACTTTTTGATGCTTTATAATGTATATAATATATACATGTTTTTATATATGTATAACTTCAGACCACTTCAGACCACTCCCATCCACTTCAGACCCACAGCTGCAGTGCTCGGCCGGCCCCATGCAGAAGCAACCCATGGAGCTGACCTCCCAGTAAGGGGCTCAGCCATCTCCTGGCCGAGTCCAACATTGCTCCAAGGGTTTGCTCTCATGAGCAGGGGAGAGACCATGCTGGCCAGACTCGGAGTGGAGTTTTGGGCCCTGCCATTTCCTCTGCCTCTGTGCCAGTTGCCCCGGAAGAGAGACCCACCCATGCCAGACCCACATGTCCTTTGGTGCGTGGCCGCAAGCGCCATGCGATATTTTTATAGGATACTGAATTTTGCATAAGGTTCTTCCCAATTTCTTTCACATTTATACATAGTAAACAGTTATAGACATGTTTTAACTGATACCAGTAAGCCTGGCAAGAAGCCAGAGCAAACCACACATCATGCAGTTAGTCATTCTCAACATCCAGACTCCATAGTTCCTCAGAGCTCCATCCCAGAGAAAACCTGATCTTCCCCCTTTAAGTTTCATCAGGAAATGCTCGGGTTGAGAGCCTTCTACTGAGACTTTTACCACCTACACAGTAAAGCCTGGCAAGCTACCGTGTTTTATTTACTTTTTATGCCAAAGACTAGTAACTATTATGGACCTCAGTTCCATAACCTGAAGAATGGTTTCGACTCCTCCTGTCCCTGTAGCAAGTAGATGCCCTTGGGTGGCACTTGCTTGTGACAGGATTAATGGAGATGTTACTAGTGCCCATTTGAGCCAATCGATGAACAATGGGAAGACAGTGATGCAGTGAATATATACATGCATAGTAGAGGTACACTAATTCATACATAAATTTCACAAGATGAACATATTAGCATAATAAAGTGCATGCCAAGAAAAAATTATGTAGACTTTGCAAACCATTTTTTTGTTTCCTTCCAGCCATGGAATCAGTTAATGTACCTACAAGAGATTTTTATCCTATAATTTTGTCTTGTTCAACAATGGAATGAAAAAAAATAGGAATTTTTTATGTCTGTCTTTTTGCTTATGTTGTAGTTGTTATATTCATTTGTATTATTCTGCATAGTAGCAATGCATTAATTCTCATTACCATATAGCATTATACCATATGAATGAGTCAAAGTTTATGTGTAACTTCCATTGATACGAGCAGATATTAGTATAATATGTAGAGCTCATGAAAATTCCTGTATTCATCTATTTTAGAATAGACATTCGCACAAATTCTCCCTTTTTGGGTATATTTTAGAAGTGAAGTATTACTACATCATAAGTTTGTGTATCTGTTCCTTGCACATACACATACACATGCACACAAACACACACATATATCTCCATCTGTCTGCTTAAGAGACAGGACTGACCAGTTCACTGAAGTCATGGTACCAACTTTCAAGCTTTTATGCAGTATATGAGTACTTTGGTTGCCCAGAAAGCTTTCCAGCACTAGATAGCATGGAAAGAAAATGGCTTTTGTGTTCGTGTACAGATTAAATATTGTGATTATATATTTGTATTCTCTGAAGACTAATGTTTGATCACTTGATCACTTGAATGTTTAAGTTACTTTAATATGTTATGGACCCTCCTTATTCTGAGCTTTCTTCTTGCTCTGAATTTCTTCCTTTAATGTTTGATTTCTATAACCTATGTTTGATTTCTATGATCTGAATTTAAATTATTATGAGCATATAGATTTATTTTTTAAGTAATTTTTTTTTTTGCTTTTTTGGGTCACACCCGGCAATGCTCAGGGGTTTCTCCTGGCTCTGCATTCAGGAATTACTCCTGGCTCGGGGGACCATATGGGATGCCGGGGAGCAAACCCAAGATGGCACAGGCCGGCTCCTGCAAGGCAAATGCCCTACCTGCTGGACTATCACTCAGGCCTCCTAGATGTAATCACACTTTATCACTGTCTTCCTGTTCATCATCGATTTGCTCGGCGGGCCCCAGTAACATCTCCATATGTCCTGTCTCATGCTAGTAGAGCCCAAGGGCATCTGCCTGCTCCAAGAACATAAAGAGCCTCAGTCCATTCCGGAATGAGATCTATAATTGTTACTGATATTTGACATATCAAATACAACACAGGTAGCTTGCCAGGCTCTGCCGTGCAGGTAGCATACTCTTGTAGTCATCTCTAAGTTCAGCATTTATTGATAAACGGCGCTGCCGCTAGTTACCGCGCAGGCCGGACCATGATAGGCTGGTCTGCTGGGTGGAGTTCTGATATTTTCTCATTAAACTAATATATAATCATTTTTAAGATCTCTAAAAAAACACTATTATTATTTTTTTCTATTGGAAAGGGTGATTCAGCTTTGTTTAAAATTTAAGAAAATTCTTTTTTAACTTAATCACAATTAAAATCACAATTATAAAACCTGGTCCCTGATTTCCCTGGCCTTGGATATTAGTTGCATACTATAAATATATATGTGTATACATATATAATGTATATATACACATATACACATAGTATATATGCTCACATAGTATATATACATACTATATATGTATATACTATATATGTATATATTTAAACCCCCATAAATAAATAGTATTATTTTTTAAATTATTTTTATTAAATAAAATAATATTTTTATTTTAAAATTTAAAATAAATTAAAAAATTATTTTTATTTATTATTTTTATTTAAAAATTTTTAAATAATTTTTTTACAGATTTCTTGGCTGTACAGTTGTCACACACATTCATTGTTTAACACCAATCCCACCACCAGTGTACCCGCACTGTTGGGGAACGCCGCGGGGTCCCCGACAGTGTCAGG
Organism: Cryptotis parvus; assembly: GCA_021461705.1. Classification (NCBI taxonomy): domain Eukaryota; kingdom Metazoa; phylum Chordata; class Mammalia; order Eulipotyphla; family Soricidae; genus Cryptotis; species Cryptotis parvus. The sequence continues at coordinate 44,434 of JAJIBD010003700.1, forward strand.
ACAGAGGTTGTCTTCTACCTCCGAGGATGCCGGGAGAAAGATGAAAACTCACGAGTCCGGTGCAGTTCCAAAAATGGCTTTTAATAGTACAAAAGCTCTTCCACAGCAATCCAATATAATGAACAAACTCTAGCTCTGGTCCGAACTTAGACCATACAAAAGAGCCTAAGTCTCCCACCAAAGAGAGAGGATGTCACCCTAGCTGAGTCCTACCCAGAAGGGGCAAAAGGCCAAAGAGCAAAAGGCCAAAGCCAAAAGCCAAAAGCCGCAGGAGCCAAAAGCTGAAGGCTGAGGAACCAAAAGGCAAAAGGTGAAGGGGCCTCAAGTCAGCCCCTTATATACACCAAAGTAATCCAATCGGGAGGTTGTCATGCCAACAAAGAACCCTAAACAGAGTGTAGTGCCATACCCTATTGCAGGTATAAACAAGGGGTTACACCAAGGACTAATCCTGAGATTATCTCTTATGTAAAACACTGGAGAGAGAGGGGCTGATATAAAGTAATACATCTTAACTTCATGAGCTTCATGTAATCTAGATGGTACCCACAAGGTCCTTATTATTATCTGCACCAGGGTGATTCTGAGTATCTTGTTCTCATGTACTGAAAGGGTCATACTCGCCTGCTTAGAGCAAACTAGTATGATCCTTCCTATAGTCTTCCTATAGTCTCAGCGTAGCCAGGGTGGAAGTCTCCTGGTAAATTCTAACTGTCCCACGCTGGGTGCAGTGGGTATAAAGAGGAGCTGTGCCCAATCTAGAAAACATAGAAGTCTTAGTAGATGTATAAGTCAGAAGTTATTCAATCAAGGTGACTTCTGTAACTGCCACACCCTCTAGCAGTGTTTACATAGAAGAGAGATCTCATTAGAATGAACCTTGGCTTAAATAAGATTAATCTGGGAGTGAGCAAAACAACAAAACTCCCAGATTAGCTAAACATGTCCTCCAACACGTACCACCACCAAATGCTACTGCCCTCCACCCATTCCCTATCCCCACACCAGCTCTCATAGCTGGCTGTAACAACATCGATCATATGGGAAAGGTCCTGGCATAGACCTGATGCTCAACCAAATGGTTTTGTTAGCATGTCGTTTGGCTGCTTCGCAGAGTGCCACAGGAAGAAGCTACAGTAGCAGTGTCTCTGGTCATTCTTCTCAGAGTTACTATCAGCCCTGGTTCATGGTCAGTTCTGAATGGCATCTGGACGGCTTGTAGTCACGCCTATTGGGTCATTGGAGGGGGATGAGAGGAGGGCCTCAGTCTCCCACTCCAAGCCCTGTTGGTGTGCCCACGGCAACCCACGTGTTCACTGGTCCTAGAAATGATGACGAAACTGGCAGGGAAGGAAACAGTTTTCCCTCTCTTTTGCCTCCTGGGCAGCTCTCTGCAGGCAGGAGCTGTAGCAGAGATGCATCTTGTCATTCTCTCAGTGTTACTGATCAGTCCTGGTACCTGGTTGGTTGAAGATAATGTCTGCAAGGCTGTAGTCAACACCCACTGGGTCATTGGAGGTTGGGGGATGAGGAGAGGGGCCTCAATTCCCACTCCAAGCCCAACTGGCACGCACAGCAACTCATCTGTTTGCTGGCCCTAGAAGCCATAAGGAAGGAGGCCACGGATGGAGCCAGCTACCCCATCTCTTTGCTTCCTGGGCTGCTCTCTGTAGGCAGGAGCTAAAGCAGGGTGAATCTGGTCATTCTCCCGGTTACTGATCAGTCCTGGTAGCTGTTTGCTTATAGATGCTGTCTGTGAGGCTGGGTCACACCCATTGGGTCACTGGAGGTGGGAGGGGTGAGAGGAGGAGCCTCCATCTCCTCTCCAAGGCCAGCCGGCAGGCCCACCGCAACCGGTGTGGTCACTGGTCTAAGAGGCGATAGTGAAACTGGACAGGGAAGGAACCGTTATCCCTCTCTTTGCTTCCTGGGCAGCTCTCCTCAGGCAGGAGCTGGAGCAGAGGTGTGTCTGGTCATTCTCTTGGTGTTACTGATCATTTCTGGGACTTGGTGCACTGAAGATCATGTCATACAGACATGAGATTTGCCAATCCATTAGCTCTAATAAGTTGGACAGGTACCAGAGACCTCTCTTCCCCCTGGATGCCTCAGGAAGGAAGGAGCTGTGCAATTTCTGTTTCTCAGTTTCTTTGGAAATTCACTCATGAGTTCTGGGTGATGGCTAGTGCTGATCAATTGGTGCTGAGCAATTTTTTTTTCTGATTTTATTTTATTTTATTATTTCCCCCAAATATTGTTACACAATTTTAGACATACAATTGAAAGATGCTCACGTAGAGTTTTGGTTCTACAGTGTTCCAACACCCATCCCTCCACCCAAACCCATCTCCCATCACCAATGTCCCCACCTCCCTCCCCCCCTCCCACACCTCAACTACTTGGCGGGTTCTGTATGTCATTTCTCTCCACTTTATCTCTCCCTCCCGCCAAACTTTCCTGCTCTTCGTGGAATTCAATGCATTAAAAGACATTACTGTTTCCACTATTTTAATGGACCGCGCTGCCGCAAGCGGCTGCGCTGCTGTTCTCAAACTGGTTTTGCTCTGTTGATCTGGTCGTGAGGCAGTTTCCCAGCATCCGGACAGCGAAAATGGTGGCTAGTGTGATGGGCGAGTCTCATCCGGCTGCTTCCGGGACCCCCAGAGGCGACGGGCCAACACCCAAAAACCCGTCTGCCCTCCTGGGGGTCCCCTCTTCAGCTGGGCCGGGGTGAGCCGAGCTCCAGCCTCCCCAGCCACTTCATGTTATGGCCGATGGCCCCCGGGCAGCTCCTGGGCGGGGCCACCAGGCTCGACAAAAATGGAGAGGGAATGGCCGAACTCTGACTCCATCTGACGAATTCCCAGTGATTCCTGCTTCTGGGAGCCGCCTACCTGGGCTCGAACTGGTTTTGCTCTGTTGATCTGGTCGTGAGGCAGTTTCCCAGCCGCCCAGACAGCGAAAATGGTGGCTAGTGTGATGGGCGAGTGGTGCTGAGCAATTTGTTACAATTTTGCTTAAAAAGTCCACAAGTCCACAGAGGCTTCTGAATGATATCACTGACTTCTACAGTACTTCTGAGTGCACCCACAGATGGTTCTGCAAGAGACTTATGTTGTCCTTAAGGCTCTAGGACGGGAGCAGCGATGTCAGCTGTTGGGCCACCACCGGGTAGCGGCTCCTCAGCCACCAGAGCTGCTCTCTGTCCTGCTTGAGTTGGGCGCATTGGTTATGGCCGGGGGCATCTCTGCCAAGCCCAGGCCCCCGCTACTCAGCCCCAAGCCCCTGCTGCCCAAGGAGCTGCTGTTGCCACCTACACCCATTGTGCCGATGTGCAAGGGATCTGAGCTGGCTACTGACTGAGTGGCCAACGTGACTCAAGACACAGGGACCATGGCCGTGGTGTGCAGACCTGTGGGGAGAAAAAAGAGAAGGAAAGAAAAAGAAGAAAAATTAAAAAAAAAGAAAAAGTAAAGAGTGGTGTCGGGGCGCTCCACCGGGGTCCCCGACAGTGCCAGGAAGCGAGTTCCCTTCTACCTCCGAAGCCGGCTAGGAACGGATGAAAACTCAGGAATCCGATGCAGTTTTAAAAGGCTTTACTTATCACAGGTTCAGGCATACAAATCAGCAAAAGGAAAAACCCAATGCTTAGGATTCCAGGCTAGAACCCCAGCCACGTGTAGGCCAAGATGGCAACCACCACGTGTAAAAGCTTCCAAGGGGAAGAAACGCTCACAAGGAGAGAGATCCCACAAGGAAGAAGGAAGCGAGAGCGGGAACCAGCTAGTTTATATCCCTGTCACTCAGACCTTCCTCCCACTGTTATGGAAAGCAGGGAGGGTCCAATGCCCTTAGGTAATCCCTCCCTACATCTCACCTAGGGCCTTTACTGTGCTAATGTTTTGAGCCGGGAATGCCTTTGTTATGTAGAGAAGGGGTTTCTGAGACGGCATGTCACTGTACCAAAGACCAACACCAATGCCAGTTAAATATTTCTCCAAGCCTTCACAAGTCTCTTCTACTTCATTGTAGTTTTATATTTTAGTTGCCTTTGAGTATATCAGGGAGCCATGCTTGTTTGCTTGGAAGCAAACAGCATTTCTCTCTGGTCTAATTACTTAGGTGTCCTACGTAGCCAGGCTAATATGCTGGTAAGATCTAGCTAGTCCACGATGATTGTGATAGCATGGGAGAATATTTATACCAGCTAGTACAGCATACATGGTCGGATAAACTGCCACATTTAGACTACCCCCTTATCTACGGAGTGATTTGCGGGAGGCAATCCAGAGCAGATGCAGCGGCCCTTAGGAGTCCTGCAACAGAGTGGCAGTCAAGTTAGTTTCTTTGCCCAAGGTGGCAGGGAAGATGGCAGAAAGAAAAAAAGAAAAAGAAATAAAAACAGAAAAAATAGGTGTTTGCAGCAAGTGACTGGGGGAAGAGGGGGGAGAGGAGAGAGAGAGAGAGAGAGAGAGAGAGAGAGAGAGAGAGAGAGAGAGAGAGAGAGAGAGAGAGAGAGAGAGAGAGAGAAAGAAGACACGCAGTCGGAAAAAGACATGCAGTCGGCTTCTCTGTCCCAGAGCGGGTAGTGGGGGCAGGGGACCGTTGTGGGGGCCCAAGTCTCTCCCCAGTACAGCGCCTGGGCTGTCAAAAGGTCGGCCAGCTGGAGGCGGCTCCACCATGATTAGAGACATTAGAGATCTCGCTGGGGCTGTTTGGCTTTGGGGCGTTTAAAGGTGACCTCACTGTCCCAGAGTATTCACAGGGTGTTTGCATTCCTCACTCAGAAAGTTTCTGGCTTTGTCTGCTTCAGGGTTCTGGGGCCTGTTTCATTTCCACCCGCTCCTGTGCTTAGGGTGCACGGTGGCCCCTGCCAACACTCCTCCAATACAGTTATTCTATGCCTGTCCCTCTCCTTCCGACTCTTATCCCTCAGCATGACATTTTCCCTCTCCATTCACTTATAAGCAAATTTGAGAATCATTTTATTTTCAGTTGCAACTATTGTTTCCTATAGTGTGATTGTGGTATGCATTTCCAATGATACTTTATCTAATCCAGTGCTTTTCTTTTTGTCATGCTTTTAAGGAGTTGTATATTATCTTTTAATTCAATGTTTCCCAGTGATTTTCTCACTATGGCCTCTTTCTTCTATTTCCTTCCAGTGGACCTAGTAGTTGACCCTCTCGAGTCTCATGCTGTGCCTTTCATTTACACTATTTTCTTTAGTTACCCCCTTGGTATAGCCCCAAACAGCCACACCCTGCCCCCAAAGTGTTATTTGTAAGGTAGCTTATAGTTCATTACACTTCACTCTGACTCTTAATCTTTAATTATTTTAAAAAGTATTACTTAGATTCAAAAGAATTTAATTCAGTAAAGGTTTATGACCTCATTATTTCCTTGCTTTTTTGCCCGTGTCTTATAAGCCCTATACCTTTGCTTTTTTGGACAAAATGTGTTTAATCAAAACTTTAACAGTATTCTTATTTGACCTCCTTTTCCTTCTATTTTTTAAAAAAATTTTATTATGCCACCATGAGTGATACATTTACAAAGTTGTTCATAATTAGGTTTCGGTCATAGAGTCTTCCAGCACGGAAGCCTCCACCAGTGCACATTTCCCACCACCAATGACCTCAGATTCCTCCCCCACCTCCCAGCCTGCTTCCATGACACGCACTTTTCCTCTTCTCCCCCCTCTCTCATTCTCTTTCTCCTTTCTCTTACACACTGTGACTTGTGATACATGCATTTAGTGTTATCATGTATATCCCTTTGTCATTTTCCTTCCTTTAACTGGTTGGAAGGAAATTTTCTGTTTTTATATTTTTGGAGGGTTAATCTGTAGGTTTCAGTACACAACTTTATTATAGTCCAATTTAATTTTTTCATTTTTTTTTTACATTCCTCAGATAGCTGTACTTAAAAACAAATTGAATTCTAGTCCTTTTTTCAAAAGAACATTTATTTACTGTAAGAGAAAAAGGAAATGGGACAGGAAGTCCCCCAAGCATTAGAGGGGTCTCCTGTGCAGGATTTATACTTAACTCCATTTTGTTTTGAATTTGGATCACACCCAGTAATGTTTAGAAATTATTCCTTTTTTGTGCTCAGAGATCACTCCTGGTGTGCTTGAAACCATAAGTGTTTCCCAGGGATTCAAATAGGAGTTGACCACATCCAAGAAAAACACCTTAACTTTCATACTATCCCTGTAGCCCCTAATTATTTTTTATTTCCTTATATATCTTGCATCATTTTGGCATATAGTATCACATAAATTACTTTCAATATAAATATGTTTAGTGTTCCTTCACGTTTACATACATATTTTTCTTTTTTGAAGTGTTCATTTTTAATTAAATTTTTCTTCTGTCTGAAAAAATTTTCTTTCTTTTGAGTACCTCCTTTAATTTTCAGTCAGCAATAAAATTCTTTATAAGAATATTTGAAGCATGTTTCTTTCATCTTTTTAAAAGAAAATTTTGGTGAGTATAGTTTTAGATTAGCATTTATTTCCTTTCAACACTTGGCTGTCATCTGCTGCTCTTCTCTTTGAAAACATTTTAATTATTGAGAAGTTGATTACTCTTAAAAGGAATCAGTTCTTTTATTGTCCTTCAAAGGTTGTAGTAGGCTTCAAAGATTTTCTCTTTGACTTCAGCATTAAGCAACTTCATTGGACCGAGTCTAAGTCTGGTTTTCTATCTATATTACTTGGAGTTCCATAAGATTTGTGATTCTGCAATTTATATATTTTGTATTATATTATTTTAAAGAATTAATTATGATATGCATGATGATTCCTATACCTCACTCATTTCTGTTCTTAAAACTATAATTTCATAAATATTCTGCTTTTTAACTTTACCCTACAGATATTATAAGCTTTCATCAATATTTTCTACTCTATTTTTTCGCTTCTATTCTTTTTGTTATTTTTCAGGTTACTAATTTTACATTCTGCTGTGTCGAAACTTTTGTTAAATATATTCAAATTAGTTAAGCTTAGATGTTATAAAGCATATAACAGCAATTTTAAAAAACATATTTGTCCTTATTTTTATCTTTTCATTTTGTTCAAAGTTTATTTCCTTTACTGATATTTAAAGTTATTCTTTTTATCTTGTTCCAGTATTGTCTAAGATAAGCATCTATTCACATGATGCGATTTTCCATATGAGTATGGGCTCTTCTACCTCATCTCTTAGCATGACAGTGCACGAAGTGACTGAGAGACAAATGAGTGATCACGGTGAGGCCTCACAGGCTTTCAAATGTTTTCTTCTCGACAACTTAATAAATGCTGTTTGGTTCATGTTGAGCACTTATCTTTCCAATCACATACTAAAACCATGGAGCTAGAAACACTTAGGGAATAATCTATTGTACAGATTACAAATTAGTGAGACAAAAAGCATACATAAAAATAATTCATAGAATGACTGCTGAATTGTCTGATAGCAACTATGCAGGTAGCAGTTTAGTGAAAAACAGCATTAACATGGACAGCAGAAATGGCCATAATTGCTATAATAGCCCTGGATGGCCCAATACTTACGTAATATCTGGTAATGTAATTTTTGTATAACAGGACAGGGAGTAAAATTCCCTTCTTTCATCCAAAGGAGATCTCCTATTATACTAGAACAATTGTTGATGACAGTAGAAATTTCAATATTCTAATGAATATTTCTGATTTTTAGACTTCCAATATTGATGTTAAATTCATATCCATATGGGGCCCACCCGCCTCTGGTTCTGTCTCTTTTCCCATGCCTGTCACAAGCTCTTTGTCTTTATGTGCTTGCTTTTTCAGAACTGGAATGTGATTAAATTAATTGGTTTAAAAATACACCGTGTGTCATGCTGTGAATATTGGGTTTAAATACAATTGCAGTAGGTTGCACTAATTAATTAATTGGGTTTTATTTTACAAGCTTAGAGTTAAGAATGCTTGAACATAATATGCAAATTTATGCAGAATTTGCAGATCAGTATTTTGATTTAAGCATCCTGTCACATTGAAAAATGTAAAAATTATGATGTAAACTTGATTTATTTATTCTGTGGGTTGAATTACCACCTAAACACCTCGGAATGAGTTGTGTCTGTGTTGAGTGCAACTGATATGTAGGAAAGATAGAAGATTCAAATTTAATCTCATTTAAATTTTGTATTGTTCAAATGATTAAAAGTAGAAGAAAAGTATTGATCGAAATGAAAGGTTTTATGGATTGGTTTGGAAGAACATATTTAAATCCTAACCAAGAGCTCATTTTTTTTTGTCAATCTTTGCTGAGGTTAACCTCATATGTATCCACTTACTCCGCTAACATTTACTAAGCTGCCATAGTGTAATAAGTTTGGAAATAGATTAATAAAATGCAGTCCTTCTTCTTGAGGGTCTTGTATCTTATATGCATATGCATATATTAAAATATATTTTTCCAATAATTGTAATCAATCTTAGGATTTCTGGCAGTTTTAGATTGGAGCAATGTTCTATTCATTCCTAAAAATACTCTAAATGTTCAATAATGAGATGTTTTCTTGGTTAGCTAATAATGCATTAATGGCAAGAAATAAAAAGGTGCAAATATACTGATTTCAACAAGTGTTTATTTTTCTTATGCTACAGAAAAATTGTAACTCAATAGCTCCAATCTTCAGTTAAAGCAATAATTAGTACTTAGGTTTATATAATTTTCTCGACCTTTATTTTCATGAGTCAAATGTCTTCTCAGACATAAGTCAACAATTTTGCTTCAAGGTAAAAATAGTGAAGAAAAAGAGAAGAGGAGAATAAATACTTTGATTTTCTATGTTTGCATTTTTATTGAGGAATAAAGGTCCCCCTTCTCCCATGGTCAGATTAAAGACTATAGGGCCGGGCGATAGTCCAGTGGTAGGCGTTTGCCTTGCATGGGGCAGGCTTGTGCTGGCCCAGGTTCGATCCCCAGCATCCCATATGGTCCCCGAGCACCGCCAGGAGTAATTCCTGAGTGCAGAGCCAGGAGAAACCCCTGAACATCACCGGGTGTGACCCAAAAAGCAAAAAAAAAAAAAGACTATGGGTCAGACCAAGGACACATGATGAAATTTAAAGCAATTACAGGGCAATGCAATATATATAGCTTTGGGGCCGCACCCTGCAGAACTCAAGGCTTGCTCCTGGCTTTGTGCTCAGGGGATTACTGCTGGCAGACGGAATATGATATGGATGCTGGATATCGAATCCCATGTCAGCTATGTGCAAGACAAGAGCCCTACCTGTTGCATTACCCATCTAGACTAAGGCCAATGCAACGTTAATGGAGGAAGTGGTCATCGTATCATAAAATTTTGTCTCGGGCTGCTTTGAATACTCTTTCAGATTAAGAACTTTAACCTACTATTGAAGATTTGTTCTAAAATTAGGGAATAAAAGGTACAGCAATAATTTTAACTGAGAAATAACTTCCTGTCATTTCTCGGAGTTTTATGTTTAAACAGTAGTTAAGTAGTTATTAACTACTTCTTCTTTAAATACAAGTATTTAAGTAGTTAATTAAAACACTGCACACAATTGTTTTGAAATTTTAGATGTTTGATTTATGATGTGCTCAGATGTTGCACTGATGATTCTCGACCAGTCAGGCCCTGATTCAATGCAAGGGCCTGAGGGTTGATGGTTCTCTGTCCTGTGGTTTGGTGAATTACCCAGGCCAACTTAGTCATGCTGGGCCATATCCAGCAGTACTTAGCAGCTTGGTAGGAATCTGATACTCACGGGGACCATGTGCTTCAGGTAGGCACATGGCAGATATGACCCTTAACTGCTATACCTTTCCCCCAGACCCACAACAATTCTTTTATGAAATATGATTTATATGATTTTGTTTTTTGTTTTCATTTGGGGAAATGCTCAGTAATGCTCAGGGCTTCCTCCTGGAGCTGCTCAAAGATCACTCCTGGTGGTGCTCTGGGGACCAAAAAGTGTTGCAGGATTGAACTGGGTTCACCTCAAGCAAGGCATGTGCATTTGCGTTATCCCTCTTCAGCCCTAACACAACCTTTACTATTAGCTTTCTTCATTTTTTTCTCTTCAACTTCTTCAGATACATACAGTGGCTCTAAAGCCTTTGCTCTTTCCCCCTGAAATTTAGTGCTGCTTTCTTGGAAATTCCCCAAGTTCCCTCTCTCTCTTTCACTCACACTACTGTTCTGATGCGTTTTATTCACATTGCATTTTCTTCCATCCAATAACTATGCTTCCTCTTCAGAAATCTAATTTAATATACCCACTACTAACTCTTGAATTGTTTCTAAACTTGACTGCCTTCCTCCAGAACCTCATCGACTTGTCACTTAAACTCTGTACTAAAAAGGGATAACCCACAAAGTAGCCGGAAGTGTCTCCTTACAAAAGAAGAGGAAGAGGTAAAGGTAAAGGGGAAGTAGGAAGTAGTTCTCTGAAAATAGTTTTGTGTTTGCTGCATGATAGAGACAGCAACAGATGTTTAAGTGAATATTATTAGTCAGCACAAATAAAACATTGAGAAACTGTGCCACTCTGTCTTCGAAGATGAAATAGAGTACAGGGAAAGTGGCTGAAGAAGTAAGATTCAGTCATGATAGAAAAAAAAATTATGGACTTTCTCTTCCAAATGTTTTTCCCTTTTCTTTTCTTTCCATTAGCTTTTATTTTAACCACTCAGTGTTTCCAACTTTGTTTTCTAGTTAATCTATATTTATTCAATCTATAAATCTGTTCTTATTAGAAAATTAAAACCAATAACATTTCCTGTGCTCATTTCACTACCATACCAGTTCTTAATGATATATTTTTCTACACCAAAGGACTTAGTTGGAAAAGGAAGAATAATTAAACAATGCTTCAGACTTCAAAAATCCCTCCCTTTGATGTGAACCCTCTCTCTTAATTAATGAAGTGCATGTATTTACTATTAGCTCCAGGAGGTATTACATCTCTTGGTCTCTGAATTTGCAACCATTCTTGTTATGGTATCAAGTTTTTTAGGAATTTCTGAGTTTTGTAGGAATCTAATTTAATATTTCTGCATTAAAATATAAGAGATCTTTTACTGAAACTTCCATTCTGTTGCATGCAGTTAGAAATGTGTATTGAAGGTGTCTAACAAATATATTGAATTTGTTGAACTCAATATAGAAATAATAGAAGTCAGTTTTCCTCATGGCCCACCAGAGTCTCATGTATAGACAAGAGACTTACTATCCCATGAATGAACTGCCAAGAAATTTCCTTAGATTTTTCTAGCCACTAAAACAAAATTTCCTGCTTATTTTCTGAACCAAGAAAAAAAATTATTTCTTATAATGAATGTGTTTGGTTCACTTTATTAATTAAAATAAATTCCTAGTTAATAGAAGTGTTGAGCTATTGGGGTGAAAGGAAGAACGTGCTCTTGTCTTTGGATTTCTTTGGCCTTCATATTCCTTGCCTCTTGCCCAGGATTGTTCTATGAGTTGCTTCATTTCAAAGTCTCTAAAATATTTCCTATCTCCTTATTCTGACTTGCTGCTTAAAACTTTATCATTTTCCTATCTAATAGAGAAATTATGGAAAATTCATGGCATATATATAAATAGGGCTATTAGTTTGTTTAAATATCTGAATCATTTAAAGTAATCAATTCAGAGCAAAATAAGGTGAAATATTCACTGCAGTAATATAAAGTAACTTTGATATTGACTCAATCATAAATTGAAGTTTATGACAAATATATTTTATAATACTGAATTTCATGTTTGTATTTTTAAAATATAATTAGGAGTGACCCACTAATTTATGAATATTAATATTATTTCTAACAAGAACTAATTAAAATTTGATAAAGCTGTATTGAAGTAACCTTTTCACTTGAAGATCTCATATGCATACATATATATATATGCTTATACACTTAAACACACACATATATACATATCTATATTTGGCTCATAGACATTTATTGGTGTGTCCAGGGGCCTCCAAATGTTCCCTTTGATCTTTGCTAGTACTATAATAAAGCTTATCAGCTACCAGCTGTGCAAAGACAGCCTAGTGTGGCTCTCTACTTGTCTTCTGTTTGGCAAAACAGGTGAAAGTGGCATGCATCATATGTTTTGCAATAACTAGGCATATGTCAGTTTCCAACACTGAAGTCCCCACATACTCCTGAGGGCATACACATACAATACTTTCTTGATTGTGAGAGGTCACACTAGGAAATGCATCAGGCTTACTTCCTTATTCAGAGATCACTCCTGAAAGGGCTTGGAAAATTCATATGGGATTCAGGGGATTGAATTAAGGTTCCTGGTATGCTGATCCAGAGACGTACAGACATGGGGCAGAGCTGCTACTTGCTCTCCCTGTGCCTAGCCGCTCACAAGGCACCCGGGAGGGATGGCGGGTTCTAGTCCTGGCCCACCATTCCAGCAGGGCCTCACAACAAGCCAGATGACCCCCCCACTCAATGAGGACCCCATCTTCCACATCGGACTTTCCTCTCTTCAGAACTCCACCCAGCAGCAGACGATCCTAAAACAGCTCGGCTAGCTCGGTTCATCAATAAATGCTATATTTAGAGGTGACTACAAGAGTATGCCACCCACATGGCAAGCTTGGCAAGCTGCCTGTGTCATATTTGATATGCCAAATACCAGTAACAATTATATTAGGTAATTCCCATGACCTAATATAATTGTTTGAGGCTCTTCATATTCCTGGAGCAAGCAGATGCCTTTGGGCTCTACTAGCATGAGACAGGACATATGCAGATATTACTGGTGCCCGCTCGAGCAAATAGATGATGAACAGGAAGATAGTGAATTAAGGTTAGCAATCTGCAAGGTAAGTTCCCTACCTGCTGTTATATCTTTCTAAGCACTTTTGATTCGGTAGTTTAGATGTTGGTAATATATATATATAATATATATAAAATAATATATAAAATAATATATATAAAATAATATATATAAAACAATATATATAAAATAATATATATAAAGATATATATCTTTTTATTTTCCTGCTTTCCTCCACCAAAAATATGATTCATTGGACTACGCCTGAGATTATACTCCATGATAATCTTATGGACATTACACATCCTCTCTTTCATAAACATTGATTGATATCTACCAGTATAGAAACACGAGGCACCCAGGGAGGGAAAGTGGGTTCTAGCCCTGGCTGCCACCTCAGCAGAGCCTCGCAAGAAGCCAGAGGAACCCCCAACACCATGAGGGCCGCCATTTTCCTCATCCGGACTCCACAGCTCGTCAGAGCTCCATTCAAGAGAAAAGCTGATCTCTCCCTATTGCAGTTCATTAGTAATTGCAAGAACAGAGAGCCTACCTACTACCGAGAGTATCCCACATGCACGGCAGAGCCTGGCAAGCTACCTGTGTCGTATTTGATATGCCAAATACCAGTAACAATGATAGAACTCATTCCCATGATCTGAAGGAATGGTCTGAGGCACTTCATGTTCCTGGAGTGAGCAGTTGCCCTTGGGCTAAACTAGCATGTAATAGGACAGGACGTATGGAGATGTTACTGGTGCCCGCTAGAGCAAATCAATGATCAACGGGAAGGCAAGTGATACAAGTGATAGAAACATTTAATTTCAGCAACAAAGTTGTACTTAGGATATAATATTTTCTTTAAATAAATAGTACTTTTCAGACTTTGGAAGGAATTGATGCAAATCTGTAAATGCTTTGATAATTTTATAGAAGTCTCTTTTGAACATATTCAAGTTACCCTTTGTAAATTGAGCCTGACAAGATACCTTTTCATAATACCTGGTGATATCTTGTATTTACTAATGTTTCCTAGAAAAGCATTGATTCATTACAGAGTTAGTATTAATGGGTTAAACTTGGTGAAAAGAAACTTATCTGAGAATTATTTTTAGAGGAAATAAAAAAACATAGACTTTTTTCAGATTCAAATATAATATATAACAAGTCTCCACCAAATTAATAATACATAGTAAGAGATCATGGGAATTAAAATATCAATAAATGATTTTGGCTTAAAGGATGGGGAATACCCATTATAATTAGAGGTGACATATCTTTGTCTTGCACAAAAAAATTTCATTTGACCTTTACCTAGGCGGTGTCTTCCTCAGATGAAGGCATCAGTCTCCTGAGGGAAATAAAGCAAACCCAAGTTTAGTAGTATCTGTACTGAGGTTGTAATTAGGTCTCAATTGTTTTGAATTCAATTTCTGTCTTGTCATTTTCCACTCTGTTGACAACAGTGTTTAAGAAATAATAAAGCATGTTTTTCTTCACCATGACTAGTGACCCAAGGTGTACTGTGACAAATAAATTTTGGTCCTGTGAGGGGAAAATATTATTCACATTTTACTTCTCACTGGTGTGTGGTTGCTTTGCTGTCCAGCAGGGATGTGTGATAAATATCAAATTATATGGGATAATAAACTTTTAAATTTAGTCACTGAAGTTTATTGTAAATAAGTATGCAACTAGTTTTTTCTACTGTTCTTTGGATAAATTTAATTGGCTGTTTATTTCCTGAGAACATTTATTTGATCACTTCATCACTTGAATCCCGTTATTCATCGATTTGCTTGAGCAGGCGCCAGTAACATTTCCATTGGACCCTATCACGTGCCAATGTAGCCCAATGGCATCTGGTTGCTTCAGGACTATGAAGAGCCTCAAACCATTCCTTCAGGGTCTTGATGAAGAAGTCTAACCATCTTTTAGGTGGGCAGCGACCTAATCTTTTGACATCCCGTGGGATACAGTCCCTAAAGGCTCTAGTCCAGCGGTCGTCTCCAAATCTCATTACATGTCCAGCCCATCTGATTTTCGATGCCTTGGCAAATGAGACAGCGTCACTGATTCTGGAATTGCGACGGAGGTCAGAACTCTGGATTCCTTCTCTCACTTGGTGATACATGGTATTCCAAGCATAGTTCTTTCGATTCCTCTCTGGGAGACACGAGTAGCATTCTCATTCTGCTTTCGTAGGGCCCAGGTCTCTGAGGCGTATATTAATGCAGGGAGAACAGTGGAGTCAAAGAGATGCGCCTGGAGCCGGAGGTTCTTTGTCATTTTAGCTATTTCTTCGACTCTTTTGAAGGCATTCCATGCAGCTCTCTTCCTCCTGCGCAGCTGAGGTTTTAGGTCGTACATCATGTTGACTTCTCAACCTAGGTACACATAACTGCTGCATCAGAGATGTTTGTTCCATTGAGAGTGAATGGGGCCTCTGGATCTAGTTCATTTTTCATGAACATGATTTTGTTGAGATTCAGCTGTAGACCTATATTTCCACATTCTTGGTCAAAGTCAGACAGCATTTGTGCAACTTGGCTAATGTTTGGTGTTATAGAATGATGTAATCAGTGAAGCAGAGGTGTTTAGTTGCTGACTGTCTATCTTTACTCCCATTCCTTCCCATTCTAATTGTCTCATGATGTACTCGAGGGTGGCACTGAAGAGTTTTGGTGATATGGTATTACCCTGTTGAACCCCTCTATTGACATCAATGATCACTTCCTTGCAGAATGGTGAGATCTTGGTGGTGAATCCATTAATACAGCTCAAGAAGGATCTTTTGTAATGGGTTTCAACACCCTGTTTGGCTAGTGCTTTGATGACCGCTTCAGTCTCCACAGAATCAAAGGCTTTCTTTTAAAACTATGAATGAAAGACAGAGTGGCATCTTGAACTCTCTACAAACCTCAATGAGCTTGGTTACCGTGTGGATATGGTCGATTGTGCTGAATCCTTCCGGAAGCCAGCTTGCTCTCAGGTTGTCCTGCATCTATTTTTTGTGCTAACCCTGTTCAGGATGACTCGAGTGAAGAGCTTGTGATGGCAGACAACAGGCAGATGGGGGAGATAGTTGCCAATGCCTTGAATGTCTCCCTTCTTGAAGAGTAGAACTGTCCATCTGGTTTTCCATTGGGAGGGCACCTTGCATTCGGACACGTGTGAAGAGCCGAGCTAATGTATTAATGAGTACTGATGGCAGATTCTTCAGGTGTTCGGGTTTGACTTTGCTGGTGCTGTTCCCTTCTTTACTGATGAAATGGCATGTTGGGTTTCAGAAGGGAGAACGTTGGGAATGACATATCCATCCTATGGAATTTGGTATGTGGGCAGGTGGACGTGTATATCAAAGAGATCTGAGTAGAAGTCATGGATGATCTTCTCTATTGCCTTTCTGGAAGATGTGATCTTTCCATCAGGAAGTCGGAGGGCAGTCATCTTGGTCTTATAGTTTGTCAAGGACAGGCGGGTGTTGCGAATGCTTTTCCAAGGTCTGCTGCATCTTCCAGTATTTCTGCTCTTCTCTCTTTGAGGTCTTCCTTCATCACTTCGGCACTGCTTTGCAATCTTGGATGTTAGCATTTGGTCGCCTGAGGCTCGTGCCTTGCCATGTTGGCGAATGAGCGCGAGAGTTTCTGAAGACAGGCGTCCTTTTGTGTCTTTCTCTCTCTCAGCATTCTTTTGCACAATCATTTAGGTGCTGAACCAGTCAGTTGTATCCTTCATTGATGTTGTTAATGATGGTATCTTCCCATGTTGCCGCAATGGTGCCAAAGAGTTCCCAGTTTGTGTTCGTTCTGGGAGTTCTCTTCTTAAACTTTGCAGCCTTTTCTCCCCGTTGCATGAAGTAGAATTTTTTTTAAATTTTATTTTATTATTCCCCCAATATTATTACACCATTTTAGACATACAATTGAAAGATGCTCATGTAGAGTTTTGGTTCTACAGTGTTCCAACACCCATCCCTCCACGCAAACCCATCTCCCATCACCAATATCCCCACCTCCCTCCCTCTCCCACACCTCAACTACTCGGCGGGTTCTGTATGTCATTTCTCTCCTCTTTATCTCTCCCTCCCACCAAACTTTTCTGCTCCTCGTGGAATGCAGTGCATTAAGACATTACTGTTTCCACTATTTTAATAGGCTCAAACTGGTTTTGCTCTGTTAATCTGGTCGTGAGAGTTTTCCCAGCATCCGGACAGCGGAAATGGTGGCTAGTGTGATGGGCGAGTCTCATCCGGCTGCTTCCGGGACCCCCCAGAGGTGATGGGCCCACTCCCAAAACCCATCTGCCCTCCTGGGGGCCCATAGTCAGCTGGGCCGGTGCGAACTGAGTTCCAGCCTCCCCAGATGCTTGTGAGACTCTCATGAAGTAGAATTTTGCATGAAGGAGATGGTGGAGGTCATTTGCCTTGCACATGGTTCAATCTCTGGCATCACATAGAGTCCCCTGAGCCCACCAGAAATGACCTGACCTGTGAGTGCAGAGCCAGGAGTCAGACCTGTGCACTGCCAGGTGTGAACCCAAAACAAAAAGATCAAATAGTTTATCCAAGTGGTTATCTCAATCAACTTGGCACCCCAGCTGGAACAGTAACTGAATAACAAGAGTTGGTGGTTTGGTTCTCCTGAAGAGGATCATGTTGAGTGAAATTATCCAGAAGGAAAATGATAAATATAGAATAATTGGGTTCATTTGCATGACATAAATATATACACATATTATGATACCAATATCAAATTCAGATAAAACATGGATCAGGAGATTCTTATCAAAGGTAAAAATTACACAAACATGTGGGAGTCAGTGGTTAGATAAGGCAGAGAAGGGAACAGAGTGCTAATAGTTGTCAAAAGTGCTAATGCCAACCTAAAACTGAGCATTAAATACAGGCAGAAAGACACACATGAAAACCTCTAAATGTACATACTGAAATCCACAAAGTGTAAGAGAGAGAAGAGAGAGAGAGAGCAAGAAAGGGAAAGAGATAATAAACCTGCCATAGAGGCAGGCTAGTGGAGGGGGAGGGAATTGGGGACATTGGTGGTGGGAAGTGGGCACTGGTGAAGGGGTGGGTGCTGGAACACAGTAAGATGTAACCAAATATGAACATATTTGTAATTGTATATCTCATGGTGGTATAATAAAAAATATTAAATTAAAAAATAAAAAAGTAAAAAAGAAAAAGGGCGCATGCAACATACAATAAAAGATCCCATGTTTAAGTAATGTATTTTATTTTTACTAATTCTCCTCCACTCATTAAAAGTTAAATCTCATATTTATAGTCATGTTTGTTATACAAATTCACAAGTAACATTTGCTATAAAATGAGTAAAATCTCAGGGCCAAGAGATCTAAGAACAGAATAACAATTTTTTTTTTTTGCTCTTTAGGGTCACACCCAGCAATGTTCAGGGGTTTCAGCACTCAGGGAGTTACTCCTGGCAGTGCTCAGGGAACCATATGGGATGCAGGGGATTGAACCCATGCCGGCACAGGCTGGCCGCGTGCAACGCAAATGCACTACCCACTGGGCTATTGCTCTGGCACCCAGAATAACAATTTTATAGGTGGCTGATCAGGCATGAAAAAATTCTAAGTTACATGAGCACAGCTATCCCTGGAAGTGAGCAAAATCTGTTCAATGAGAGACAAGAGTCATTTACTGAAGGTGGCACTGCTTAATTTTGAGTAGGTGGAAAGGCAGATTAGCAAGGGCTGTGGGTTCATTTAGGGTCACTCATGAGTCTGTGTGTTTACATCTTAGGAGTTGGAGCGGCACTTGAAATTATGTCCTGGTATAAAAGCAACTGCTTAAAGAATGCTTTAGGCCATTGATTGTATTCCCTTTTTCTGACTGTCATCTTCTTCCAACCTGTTTCTTTTCTCTGAGCATTTGTCCTAAAGATTGGTCCTCTAGCTTCCTACTGTGATCCTCCATTTGTGACCCTCCATTTTCATTTTGACACAGTCAAAATATTCTGGGAGCCTCACTCAGCTGCCATAAACCCTAACTGAGAAAAACAGGTATAGTCCACCTGTTCTGATTCTAAAGAACACTGTTTAGTATTGAGTATGTTTCCTTTGCAAAATTGAGTGTGTGTTTCCATATGGTTTTCTGAAAATTATCAAAGATGTGGTTCCAATGAAATTAATTCCTGAATGCTTAACTTTTAATTTTTACTTTTTTTCCTGGAAAAATGATTTATGATTCTGGTTTCAACTCCTACCTCTCTTCTGTCACTGTGGCTTTCCTATAACGTTTTTTGAATAAGAACTTGCCACTCATCAATCCAGTCTCATAAAGGCATACTGCTTCAAAGTAGATGGTCTTCTACATATCAACAAAGGAGACTATTAAAAATGTTGATAAGAAAGAAAATGCCTCTAATGAAGAAGCTGAATAAATTCTTTATAAGACTAATTGTTTCCAATATATTTCTTCCAATAAAATGTGAAAAAGAACCTAAATAAATTGTCCCTTGATTTGCTATTAGAATTTTTATAATATAGGATTAATTTTTACATAATCTTGGGGAAGTTTAAAAGATTGAGTGATATTACTGTAGAAGAAGATTACTTGTATTCCTGACTTATCTGAAAAGGTTATAGGTTGCATCCTTCCATATATATGTGGCAAAAATTGATACAGAACATATATTTTTCTGACAAGAATAAATGCATATACACAGACCTATAAATTCACTTAATTTTTTTAAAATCTCTTTAATTAAAATAAATATTCTGCTAATATCCAAATTATGCACTTACTAACTATCAAAATATTAGGGGTATTTAATAAATTATTTGTCCAATTTTATACTAATTATAAAAATAAAATATTTAATGGCATGGTTCTGAAACACAGACATTTACATCATTTTGCCATATAACCATCACATTGATTTTTCAGTACAAAAAACTAAAAAACTTAGTTTATGACCCTTCATCACATAATTGTTGCATGAAATGATTCTGTTTGAAATGTAAATAGTGCATAATATATTCACCAGTACTTGTGTTAAGTGCATAGTCTTCTAGCACACAGTGAGCCTCTATGCTAGAATGCTACACAAACACACACACTCACACTGCTTTAATTCTTTCTCACTCTTCTTTCTTTCTTTCTTTTCTTTCTTTCTTTCTTTCTTTCTTTCTTTCTTTCTTTCTTTCTTTCTTTCTTTCTTTCTTTCTTTCTTTCTTTCTTTCTTTCTTTCTTCCTTCCTTCCTTCCTTCCTTCCTTCCTTCCTTCCTTCCTTCCTTCCTTCTTCCTTCCTTCCTTCCTTCCTTCCTTCCTTCCTTCCTCCTCCTCTTCCTTCCTTCCTTCCTTCCTTCCTTCCTTCCTTCCTTCCTTCCTTCCTTCCTTCCTTCCTTCCTTCCTTCCTTCCTTCCTTCCTTCCTTCCTTCCTTCCTTCCTTCCTTCCTTCCTTCCTTCCTTCCTTCTTTCTTTCTTTCTTTCTTTCTTTCTTTCCTTTTCTTTCTTCTTCTCCACACATAGCATGTTTAGGGCTAAGTATTGGCTATGTGCTGAGAGATTACTCTTGGTAGTGCTCAAGGAGCCATGAAGGACTCCAAGAAAAGAACCTAGGTCAATAGCTTGCAAAGCAGTCTCTTACCTGCTGTTCTAGCTCTTTGACCCATTTTCCTTTGGTTTTAGCAAAAAAAATTAATTGATGCACTTTGACTTATAGTTATCCCAGTTGTATGAAGATACTTCATTTTACAATACTGTTTTTAGAATTTATTTATTTATTTATCTATTTATTTATTTATTTATTTATTTATTTATTTATTTATTTTTTACTTTTTTATTTCGGACAGGTAGCATGTGAAGAGCCGAGCTAGTGCATTGATGAGTACTGACGGCAGATTATTCAGGTGTTCGGGTCTGACCTTGTTCGGGCCTGGTGCTATTCCCTTCTTTACCAACGATATGGCATGTCAGAGTTCAGAAGGGAGAACGTTGGAAATGAAATATCCATCCTGTGGAATTTGGTATGTGGGCAGGTGAACTTGGCTATCAAAGAGATCTGAGTAGAAGTCATGGATAATCTTCTCCATTGCCTTTCTGGAAGATGTGATAGATCCATCAGGGCATTGGAGGGCAGTCATCTTGATCTTATAGTTGGCGAAGGATAAGCGGGCGGTGTGGATGCTTTTACCGGCTTTGCTGCAACTTCCAGTATTTCTGCTCTTCTGTCTCTGAGGTCTTCTTTTTATCTCTGCACGCTTTGCAAGCTTGGACTTTAGCATTTGGTAGCCTGAGGCTCGCGCATTGCCACATTGGCAAATGAGCTCTAGAGTTTCTGAAGACAGGCGTCATTTTGTGTCTTTCTCTCAGCATTCTTCACACAATCATGGAAGTGCTGAACCAGTCGGTTGTATTCTTCATTGATGTCATCAATGATGGTATCTTCTCATGTTGCTGCAATGGTGCCAAAGAGTTCCCAGTTGGTGGTCGTTCTGGGAGTTCTCTTCTTAAACTTTGCAGCCTTTTCTCCCTGTTGTGTGAAATAGAATTTTGCACAAAGGAGATGTTGGTCTGATTCTGTTTGGAATTTGGGGGGCTACGACAGCATCATTCAGACAAAACTGTCAATTGAAGATGATGTGGTCAATTTCATTGTGGAAATGTCCACCAGGAGTTTCCCATGTCCAACATTCCGATTTAGCCTTCTAGAACTGTGATTTCCCATGAATGGTCTTGGTGGACATGATGAACTCAGATAGTCTCTCACACTGTTCGCTTCCTTTCTAGGCCATGGGAAAGGGAGTGAAGATAGATGGTCGGCAACTACACCACCTCCTCTTCGCTGATGACATTGTTCTAATAACACCAAACATTAGCCAAGCGGCACCGAATGCTTCCTGACTTTTACTGAGAATGTGGAAAGATAGGTCTACAGCTGAGTCTAAAGAAAACTATGTTTATGAAAAATAAGTAGTTCCAGAGGCCCCATTCACTCTCAATGGAACAGACATCTCTGAATGCAGCAGTTATGTGTACCTAGATCGAGAAGTCAACATGACGAACGACCTAAAACTTGAGCTGCGCAGGAGGAAGAGGGCAGCATGGAATGCCTTCAAAGACATCGAAGAAATAGCTAAAAGGACAAAGAACCTCCAGTTCTGGGCACATCTCTTTGACTCCACCGTTCTCCCTGCATTAACATATGCCTCAGAGACCTGGGCCCTATGAAAGCAGGATGAGAATGCTATTCGTGTCTCCCAGAGAGGAATCGAAAGAGCTATGCTTGGAATACCATGTATCACTCAAGTGAGAGAAGGAATCTGGAGTTCTGTCCTCCATCACCATTCCAGAATCAGGGACACTGTCTCATTTGCCAAGGCATCGAAAATCAGATGGGTTGGACATGTAATGCGATTTGGAGACGACCGCTTGACTAGAGTCAGTTACGGACTGGATCCCACAGGATGTCAAAATATCACGTGGCTGCCCACCTACAAGATGGTCAGACTTCCTTGTCAAGACCCTGAAGGAACGGTTTGAGGCTCTTCATATTCCTGAATCAACCAGATGCCATTGGGCCACTTTGGCATGTGATAGGGTCCAATGGAAATGTTACTGGCACCTGCTGGAGCAAAGCAATGAATAACGGGATTCAAGTGATGAAGTGATGATACTTTTTTATTTATTTAGTTTTGAATCTTGGATCATATCTAATGCTTCTCAGAGCTTATTCCTGGCTCTGCACTCAGGGATCACTCCTGGTGGTGCTTCAGGAACGATATGGGGTGCCAGGGTTTGAATTTGCATGGAAGTTACACACAAAGAAAGAGTTTTTCTGTCTCTTTGGTCCCAAGTCTTGGGTTCTCTAGATTTAATTATTTTGCTCACTCTTTTCCTCTTAAAGACTTTAACAAACCTTTTGATGAAATCATGAAATGAACTGTCTAGATGTTTTTTTGGGAATCATAAACTGATAATAGGCAATATTGGGAGAAAATATTGCTTACATTTAAAAGCATAATCACAGGGCAATATTAAAATAGCTAACATTAATCATGTGAGTTAAATGAATATATCTTTCTAAAATTTATAGACTTCATCAGTCAGGGACTCAGCAGGCAACAGATGATGCACTTAACTGAGGATGCTTTGAGTAGAGTTTAATAGGGACTATTTGTAAACTTGTGGGTTGGATGTAGATAAACCAAAAGAAATAATGCATTTCCCTGGAGCTAGCAATGGGTGGGGTTGATTGCCATCCTTAGATTCAAGGAGACAGAGGAACTGAGCAATATCCCTTTATCAGTTTATGATTTCCTATTAGAACATCTAGGCTGTTTATCCCATTGTTTCATCAAAAGTTTGTTACAGCCATTAACAAGGGTAAATTAAGTCAAGTTACTTTTGTTGATTTGACTTAAAGTTAAGAAAATTAATAAGTCCAGTCAGGAGGATCCTTTGGAAGGGACAGTTCAAGTCACATAATTTCCCATCATTTCCCATTACCCACAGGGGTAAATCTAACAAAGAAAAGAGTAGATAAATGGGGAGAAGAAATGAACAGAAGCTTCCAAAAAGAAGAAATTCGAATGGCCAAAAGGCATATGAAAAAGTGTTCTTCATCTTTAATCATCAGGGAGATGCAAATCAAAACAACAATGAGGTACCATCTCACACCACAGAGACTGGCACACATCCAAAACAGCAAGAACAACCAGTGCTGGCGTGGATGTGGGGAAAAAGGGACTCTGATCCACTGTTGGTGGGAGTGCCGACTGGTCCAGCCCTTTTTGGAAAACAATATGGGCATTCCTCCGAAAACTAGATATTGAGCTCCCATTTGATCCAGCAATAGCACTCCTGGGAATATACCCGAGAGACCGAAAAACACATAGCAGAAACACTATCTGTACTTCTTTATTCATCTCTGCGCTATTCACTATAGCTAGATTCTGGAAACAGCCTAAATGCCCGAGAACAGAGGACTGGCTAAAGAAACTGTGGTTCATCTACACTATGGAATACTATGCGGCTGTCAGAAAAGATGACATTATGAAATTTACCTGCAAATGGAGGGACATGGAGACTATCATGCTGAGTGAAATTAGTCAGAAGGAAAAGGACAGATATAGAATGACTGCATTCATTAATACGACATAAATAGATACCAGTGTTTTACTAAATGTGGGAAATGGTAATGGCAGATTAAGACTCACCATTGAATATACACAGAGACTTAAGTGATAAACTCTAAATACCTGCAGGGCTAGCCACAATGTGTAAAATAAGAGGCAGAGAGATGCAGAGACAGAGAGAGAGACAGAGAGAGAAAGAGAGGAAACTGGGGTACCTGGTATTAAGGCAGCATGGGGGTGGGCAGGAGGGGGGTGGGGTACATTGGTGGTGGAAATGGGGCACTGGTGGAGGGATGGGTGCTGGTATACTGTATTACCAAGAACCAACTATGATCACCTTTGTAATTGTATGTTTCACTGTGGTATAATAAAAAATTAAAAAAAAAAAAGAAAAGAGTAGATAAAGTCTCTTCCAACTCCCTTACTGCTAGGATTATGCTCTGGGCAGTGACAGGGTCTCCTAAAAGAGAGCCCTGTCTGGAGAACCTTAGTAATATGTCAGAGACTGGCTTAGAGTTTTTTTTTTAATCCCCCTTTCTTTCCTCCTAATTGAAGCACAGTGAGATACACAGTTGAAAAGTTGTTCATGATTGCATTTCAGTCATATAATGTTCTAACACCTGTCCTTTCACCAAGGTACATTTCCACCACATTTGTGGTGGCTCAGAGTTTTAGAGTAAGACAGAAGAAGCAAAATGAATAAGTATTAAGATGAGCATGGAAGTAGCCTGACATTACTAGGCTTTCCCAATTAGCGACAAAGACTTATATGAATATTGTTCAATTATGAGTATGTGTCGCAGTACACTGTTGCCCAGAGCCTCTGCATCTGGCCTGCAGTTGACTCCTGCAGGCCACCTTGTAGATGGTGCAGGAAAACAGTTTGAATGTGGCAGTTTATCTTATCATGTATTCCATGTTGACTAGTATAAATATTCTCTCATGCTGCCACAATCATTGCGAGACCAGCTAGACCTTACTGGTTAACTTTCCTGGCCACGTTGGATCTCCAAGTAATTAGACCAGAGAGAAATGTTGTCTGCCTCCAAGGAAGCAAACATGGTTTTGATAAGTCTAAAGTCTAATATACTGAAATAAGTATAAGGTAAATATGGGACTCTTGTGGAGGCTTGGAGAAATTTATACTTAGCTTTAAGATATTAATTGGTAAAGATAAATGCCCCTCCTCCACAGTACTCTTCAGGGGCACTTCCAAGGCATATTTTGGCTGGCAGCATTAACATCTCAACGGACCTAGGTGAGGTCCTGGGAGAAATTGGGAATTGACCTTGATGGCTTTCTGTTGGAATGGGTGGTCTATTTGCAGGAATATAGAATTGTAGCTTGCTTTCTTTCTCTCTCTCTCTTCTGCTCTTTTACCCCTATGCCTTTTTCTTCTCACCCTCTCCTCTCTGTTCTCCCTGCTAGTTCTTAACACGTGGTGGCAGCCATCTTGGTCTAAGGTTTTAATCCCACACCTAATAGGGGCCCTATTCCTGCTAGGAACCTAAGACCGGGGTTTTCCTCCTACAGGATTGTATGCCAGAACCTGTGCAAGTAAAACCTTTAGAAACTTTTCTGCATTCCTGGTTCTTTCTCTGTCCACCGCCTGCCGATCCCCTGGGGCAAAAGGGGATCCCTGACCCTGTTCTCAGACTTTGTTGGGGCACAGAGCTGTAACCAACAAGTATACATGCTTGGACTGACAGTGAAGGACGGTCCCTTCCCAGGGCCTAAATCCTGTGTGTCAGAATTTAGACACAGCCCCAAGAGAGGGAAAAAGGGTGGTGCTCGTGAATTCATTGACTTAAAGTTTTCAGTCCTCACAAAAATGGAGCTCAGAACAAAGCAACAAAATAATTGTTAGAAAAATCAATTTTGTGCATTTCATATTCAAGATTGTGGGCACTTTTAGGCACATTACATATTGTTATTACTATAATTTTAAATAAATATAAATTAAGTTTACATCAATGTTGGAGATTCCTTCTGGCAGAGCTAACAGTAAGTTCCTTAGGGACCTTTACTCATATGGATTTGGATGGAGCTGTAGATGAGTCAAAACTGACAGTTAGGGACCATATTATAATTGATGATATTCCTTAGTCAAGCAGTTTCTTTGTGGGAGAGCCTCTGCTTGCATAGCTTCTCTTGAATTTGATTCTGTTCACATCCCACATTTTATAGGGGAGACGTTGAAGCAAATGGAGTTGAGGAAGTAACTAGAAAGTCTAACTAGTGAGTGGTAGGTAGGTACCTAACATCTGGGTAGGCCTGATGGTTACATAACTAAAGATCCTGCTCAAATCTCCAGCAAAGAATTTTCAGTTATGCCTGAGCCATGGAACTCTATTCAAGGAGAAAGATTTACAAAATTAGCGCTTTCTTCAGAATTTTCCTCTAAAGGAAGATGTTCTGATAGCAGTATGAAAAAAAAAAGTGAGAGCTAGATGTCGGGGAGCCGCTGGGTCCCTGACAGTATCAGGACAGAAGTTCTCTTCTACCTCCGAGGCCGTCGGGGAATGGATGAAAACTAGTGAGTCCGGAGCAGTTCCAAAAAAGCATTTTAATAGTACAAAAGCTCTACTACCGCAATCCAATATAATGAAAGAACTCTAGCTCTGGTCAGAACTTAGACCATACAAGAGAGCCCAAGTCTCCCACCAAAGAGAGGATCTCACCCAAAAAGGGAGAAGGGGGAAAAGGGGCAAATGCTTCAAGTCAGTCCCCTTATATACACCGAAGTAATTCTAACTGTTGACAGGGGAGGGTCTTGTCAAGGAAGAATCCTAAACAGCTTCTAGATAGTAGAAGAGGGTAGAAGGGTTGTCCCACACCCTATTGTAGGTATAAACAATGGAGTAGCCAAGGACTAATCCCTTCTTCAGAGATAGTCTCTTATGTAAAAAGATTATCATAAGAGAGGGTTTGCCTGCTTGAGAGCAAACTAGTATGATCCTTCCTATAATCTTAAAGGATAGTCTCAAGTAGCCAGGGTGGCAGTCTCCTGGTAAATTCTAACTGTCCCATGTTGGGTGCAGTGGGACACCCACTGTGTGGGTATAAAGAGGAGCTGTTCCCAATCTAGATAACATAAGAAGTCTTAGTAGATGTATAATAAGTCAGAAGTTATTCAGAGTCAAAGTTTTTCTGTAACTGTCACACCTTCTATCATTGTTTACATAGAAGAGAGATCTCATTAGAATGAACCTTGGCTTAAGAGCATGTAAATAGATTAAGCTGTGAGCAAAGCTCCCCAAGCTAGCTAAACCTGTCATCCAACATCTAGAAAATAGGAGGGAAAGAGAAAAATACAGAGAATTATTTACAGAATTGGGGAGGTCACAAAGAGTCAGAAGATAAAGGAAAAAGAGGGAATAGAGGGAACATGGTCAAACACAATGACTATGAGAATGAGCAGTGGATAGAGGCCCACTGCCTGGGCCATTCCCGGCGGCCTCTGGGAATGGAAACATTCCCAGAATGAAGTTTTCTGATTGGTAGTATTGCAGGGGCGATAACTTTGTACTTGTTTGTTATTAATAGACACTGTAAAAATGTGTGTAAGAGTATTCTGTGATGTTTATAAAGGAGACAAAAAATGACTTCAGGTTTCAAGGAATATGAGGGACTTGGAGAATGGATAGAACTGGGACACAGAAAGAGAGAGAGAGACAGAGAGAGAAGAGAAATAATGGGGACAGGGAGATGGATTAGTAATTCATTTACAGTACTGTTAGAGTGTTTTAATTCAAACATATATGTAAGTATATATGTATATATACCCTGAGGGTATATATAGGGTATGTGTATATATATATGTGTGTGTATATATATATACCCTTTCTCTTCCTCTCCTTTTGTTGTTGCAGTAATCCATTTGGCTGCAGAGCATGTATGCATGTCTGTGATACTCCCTGAGGGTTCCTTTATTGTGGCATCAGAAGCACAAACGACAGTGGCAGGAACCAGACTCTTGGTCTTGAAAAAGAGCACTTTGTCTTTGAGTCACCCCAGGACCTGACTCAAATATGTTTTAACTCACAATATTTGTTTGTCTCTAATTTACTGATTTTTAAATGCAAATTTTAATGTTTGTCAAAGGAAGATTATATGAAAAAATTTAAATGTAATGGGGAAAATGGAAAAGGAAGTTTTTGGCTTTGCAAACTCTTGTTATAGTAATTATTCATGTTTTATGTATATGTGGCTACTAAGTTTCAGTTGTGAACTACCAAGGCTCAATATAGAAAGAAGGTTTCTTATTAAAGAAACAGCAGATATCACAGAATTTAGGATTCATTCTCCGCTGATCTTCAATAGAGAGAAGAGCAAGGTGGTAGGCATCACTGAGTAAATCTTTTTGACAGTGTTGGATAAGAGGCCTAACTAGCTTGGAATCATTGCTGTTTAATCTACTCATACTTTAATTTATTTTCATGTTCTTAAGCCAGGGTTTATGCTAATAAGAGCTCTCTTCTGTGTAAACTGATGGAGGGTGTGGCAGTCACAAGAGTCATTTTGACTCTGAATCTATAGCTTCTGAAATATTACTATAATCTCTACTATGATTTTAATGTTAACTAGATTGGGCACAATTCCACTTAATACCCACTGGTCCCAGGGTGGGATAGTTAGAGTTTACCAGGAGACCACTACCCTGGCTATTAGACAACATTTTAAGATCAAGGAAGGATCATGCTAGTTTGCCCTCAAGCAGGTCAGCATGACCCTTTCAGTAAACAGAGGACAAGACACTCAGAATCATGTTGATGCAGAATAGAAAATAGATGGATGGTGTGGGTATCATCTAGATTGCATGAAACCCATGAAATGAGGATATGTTTCTCCCCATGAACATACACTCTTTAGATGTATTTCTTTATACCCAGCTCTCCCTCTCCAGTGTTTTGACATAAGAGATAATCTCTGATAAAGGGATAATTCCTGGCATAATCATTTGTTTAGACCTGAAACAAGTATGGCACTACCCTAGGGTGGTGCCACCCCTACTTCTATGCCTAGATGCTGATACATTGATCTTTGTTGACACTACCCTCCCTGAGGATAAGATTATTTTTGGACCCCAAGCGTGAACAGCATTGTAATTGTATATCTCACTGTGGTATAATAAAATGTTAAAAAAAAATATTTTAAGCAGACAGTACATATACCACAGTCAAATCAAATAGAAAATTGATCCTTTCAGGCATATTTTATTTCCATATACACTACCATCCTCTGTAGCTCCTGAACTGCTGACAGGATTTTTATTATGCATTAATTCCTTACATTTTGAGATTAACCTGGGGATGTTTCAATTTTTCAAATGTTAAGGCATTCTAGTTCTCATATATACAAATAATTTTTAGAACCCTTGCTTAAACACAATTGTAGTTGGAGACTTCAACACTGCTCTATCAACCCTGGATAGATCAACAAGATTGAAACTTACCAAGGAAATACTGGCCCTAAAAGAGGAGATGGAAGAAAGAGGGCTGGTAGACATATACAGGACATTTCATCCCCAAAAAGCTGAATACACTTTCTTCTCCAGTGCACATGGAACATACTCCAAAATAGATCACATGCTGAGCCATAAATCATACCTCCATAAAATCAAGAAGATAGAAATTGTGCCAACTATTTTTTCAGACCATGATGCACTGAAAATAGAAGTTAATTGTACACAAAAACGGAGACCAATACCAAATACCTGGAAACTAAACAGCTCACTGCTGAACAACCAGCAAGTCATAAAAAGAAATCAAAGAGGAAATCCAAAGATTCCTTGAAATAAATGAGACTGAAGACACGAATTACCAGAACTTGTGGGATACAGCAAAAGCAGTGTTAAGAGGCAAGTTCATAGCTCTTCAGGCATTCATCAGAAAAAGAAGAAAAGGCCATCATAAACAGTCTGACTTCCCAACTTAAGATCTTAGAGAGTGATCAACAAAAGGAGCCCAACCCAAGCAGAAAGAAAGAAATAGAACCCTTGCTTAAAGATGAAAGCATACACTTTATATTAAGTTATATCACTGGTATCACATATATTGCCTTAAAATTTTTAACTTAGTATATGATTCTGTTCTTTCTAATAGATGGCTATTGCATGTTTTCAGAGAGAAATAGCAGAAATATGACATCTGAAGGTTTTCAACTGTAGGGAAAGCTAAGAAAAATTTTTGGATTTTTAAAAATTTTGCTAATCAGAATAATAATTTCACAATTGAGACATTCACAAAAAGAAGAAATAGACATAAACTTGTAGTAAAATCAATTGTGGTCTGGCAAATGTCCATGGTTAAACCAATATTATATCTTAAACTGAAAGTAAAGCAATAAATTATTTTATAATAGTAAAAAAAAAGATTATTTTTGGAAATATAAGGGAACAGGCTTGAAGTACAGGGATCCACTTTGGTGGGATAGTTGGGTCTGAGTGCAAGGTCTAAGTTCTGACCAAGACTTAGAGAGGTCTGGAGAATCCTCTTATCTTGGATTACAGTAGCAGAGCTTGTTTTATTGCTATTAAGTAGAAGACTTTTGGAACTGCACTGAGCTCCCCGAATTTTCATACATTCCCTGCCAGCCTTGGAGTTAGAAGTGAAATTGTTATCTAATATTGTGGACCCCAGAAGCTCCCTGAAAACAGGCATGTTATCTCTAATTGTTTCCATAATATCAGCAATCTAAAAGATCTCAGAGTAACTATTAAATGCCAAATACTATATTATTGACTCTATATGTCCTATTATTGATATTCTCAAGGCCATACTATTGAAAACTACATACTATTCTCATTCCTTAGAAGAGAAAATTAAGCTTGCATTGAAAATGCAAAAATCTCTCTTTTCTCAAGTAAAAATTTTGGTCCTTTTCTTCTATGCATTGTGCTAAAAAGAGAAGCATTTACCTAAAATATGTGAATACTATCATGAACAGCTTTGCAATCGTCTATCTCATGTTGATATAATCACTGTATCACTGTCTTCCCATTGTTCATCGATTTGCTAGAGTGGGCACCAGTAACATATCCACATGTCCTGTCACAGGCATGTGCAACCCAAAAAATAAAATAAAATAAAAAAATTAGAAAATATTAAAGGAGGGGCTGGAGTGATAGCACAGTGTGTAGTGTGTTTGCCTTGCACGTGGATGTCCTGGGTTCGATCCCCAGTATCCCATATGGTAGCCTTAGGACTGCCAGGAGTAATTCCTGAGCAAAGGGCCAGGAGTAACTCCTGAACATTGCTAGGTGTGACCCAAAAGGCAAAAAAAAAATATGTTAAAGGAAAGAAAAAAATATGCAAATATAACATTATTTGATGATGCTGTGATATATTGGAAAAAGACCATTCTGTGAAAGAACTATAAACTTGCAGTCTTCCAATACTTCTCTTCTGAAGATGGGATTATATATCTGGACACACAGAATGAACATTCAAAAAGCACCAAGGAATGGGAACAAAGAGGCATAATAGTCAATTTACTCGTTTCTATTCTCAATTATTCTAGCTAATAGATTTAGTTCCAGACCTTTATTTTGAACTTCATGGTATGTTATATGAAATAAGTTGCCTTGTTTGTTATTTATTTACTTTTTTACAGTAGAATATTTGGGGCATCTTAGGAATTGAAAGAAGCCCCATGAAAAACATGATGAGCATTTGTCAAGGAGCAAAGAAATTAAAAATATACAGTTTTAAAAAGATCTTTGAACCTTCATTTTATTCTTAGCCTACACATTTCAATATCTAACAAAACAGTTCTGAATTTCAGGTTCCACTTTATAGTTCTGACTCATCTGGAAATCATTTGTTCAAAACTATAAAAAGGAACATATTTGGAAGATAACTTAGACTTAGCATTTTCAGGTCTAGCTTGTAAGTTTGTTAAGGCATGAAAATGAGAACCTTGACTTCTATTCTCTCAAAATATAGTTGAGCATACATACTTATTTATCATTGGAATATTATTGTGTATGTCTTTATGCAACTAGGGGTAAGCAGAGCTTACTGACTATATTTTTCATGACTCTTCTATGACCACTGTGAGCTGCCATACCACGAGGGCTGCTGTTTTCTAGATCTGGACTCCGCAGCTCATCAGAGATCCACCCAAGAGAAAAGCCAATCTCTCCCCGTTGTGGGACCATCATAAGCTCATCTGAACAACAAGACTTTTGCAACCTTGTTTATTGAATCACCCGGAGAAGACTTTAGATTTTTCTGTTTTCAGAAGATAAGAAGAGAGTCAGCTGAAGTCGTAACCAGGGATCTGAAGAGCAAGAAACTTTACTTCTCAATCTCTATTCTGCTCACATTTAAATAATTTATACACATCAAATGATTTTATGCATGCACATATGAATATGTTTGTATACAAGCAACACACATGAGTATGAATGTTAATATATATGTATATATAACAGGTGGGGTGGCATTGTTTCATTTGGGGTTCACTTCTCCTAAAATGCTAACATAATTTAAAAATATACCTTTCAATAGGACAAGAATTTCACACAATTATTATCAGGGAGCCGCTGGGGTCCTCATCAATATCAGAAAACAAGTTCCCTTCTACCTCCAAAACTGGTGAGGAATGGATGAAAACTCAAGATTCCAGTGCAGCGCTAAAAGGCTTTTACTAAAACAAGCTCCACATCGACAATCCAAATTCCCCAGACTTCTTGCTTTTGGTCAGAACTTAGACTATGCACTAGACCCAAGTCTCCCACTAAAGTGGATCCTCTTACCTCAATCCCCTAATATATCCTACGGAATGTCAAAAGATCAGGTGGTCGCACACCTACAAGATAGTCAGACTTCCTTGTCAAGACCCTGAAGGAACGGTTTGAGGCTCTTCATATTCCTCAATCAACCAGATGCCATTGGGCTACATTGGCACGTGATAGGTCCAGTGGAAATGTTACTGGCGCCTGCTCAAGCAAATGGATGAATAACGGGATTCAAGGGATCAAGTGATCCAAAAGTAATCCTAATCTTCAGGGAGGGTCAACAAAGACCAACAAACCAATTTCTAGTTGTAGAACTTGTATCAGGACTAAACAAATTATCACACCAGGGACAAATCCCTTTCTCTGAGATTATCTCTTATGTTGAAACACTGGAGAAAATGAGAGAGCTGGTGTCGGGGAATGCCACCGGGGACCCCAACAGTGTCAGGACAGAAGTTCTCTTCTACCTCTGAGAACACCGGAGGAAAAGATGAAAACTCACAAGCCCAGTGCAGATCTAAAAAGGCTTTTAATAGTACAAAAACTCTTCCACAGCACTCCAATATAATGAACAAACTCTAGCTCTGGTCTGAACTTAGACCACCAAAGAGAGAGGATCTCACTCGAGATGAGTCCTACCCAGAAGAAGGAGCAAAAGGCCAAAAAGCAAAAAGCCAAAAGCCAAAAGCAAAAGGCCAAGGAGCCAAAAGCTGAAAGCTGAGGAGTCAAAAGCCGAAAGCTAAAAGGCCAAAAGTCCAAAAACGAAAAGGCCAAAAAGAAGAAGGGGCCTCAAGTCAGTCCCCTTATATACACCAAAGTAATCCAAGGAGGGTTGTGTCAACAAAGAACTCTAAACAGAGTGTAGTTAGTGCCACACCCTATTGCAGGTATAAACAAAGGTTAGCCAAGGACTAATCCTGAGATTATCTCTTATGTAAAACACTGCTACTTGCTCTCCCTGTGCCCAGCTGCTCAAGAGGCGCCCAGGAGGCATGGCGGGTTCTAGCGCTGGCCTGCCACCCCAGCAGAGCCTCACAACAAGCGAGACGACCCCCCACCCCCGACTCCATGGGGGCTGCCGCTTCCACATCCAGACTTCTTTCTCATCACAACTTCACCCAGCAGAGCAGACTATCACAACCCGATCATATACACCCACCCTGCAGTAGTTTTTTTTCAATCCGGCCCAGGTATGCTGAACCAGAGACTCTCAGACTTGGGGCAGAGCTGCTACTTGTTCTCCCTGGGCCCAGCCACTCAAGAGGTGCCCGAGAGGCATGGCGGGTTCTAGCCCTGGCCTGCCACCCCAGCAGAGACCTCACAACAAGAGACAACCCCCGACTCCCATGGGGGCTGCCGTTTCCACATTCAGACTTCTTTCTCGTCACAACTCTACTCAGCAGACCAGACTATCACAGCCTGGCTCACGCGGGCCACTAGTGGCTGCACGGTTCATCAATAATTGCTTTATTTAGAGGTGACTACAAGAGTATGCCACCCACACTGCAAGTCTGGCAAGCTGCTCGTGTTATATTTGATATGCCAAATACCAGTAACATTTATATTAGGTCATTCCCATGACCTAATATAATGGTTGAGGCTCTTTATGTTCCTGGAACAAGCAGATGGCTTTGGGTTCTACTAGCATGAGACAGGACATATGGAGATATTACTGGTGCCCACTCTAGCAAATAGATAATCAACGGGAAGATAGTGATAGTGAAAACACTGGAGAGAGAGAGGGGCTGGTATAAAGTAATACATCTTAACTTCATCAGCTTCATGTAATCTAGATGGTGCCCACAAGGACCTTCCTTATTGTTATCTGCACCAGGGTGATTCTAATATCATGTTCTTGTGCACTGAAAGGGTCACAATCTTTGTACCTGCTTAGAGCAAACTAGTATGATCCTTCCTATAGTCTTCCTATAGTCTCAACGTAGCTAGGGTGGTAGTCTCCTGGTAAATTCTAACTGTGCCACTCTGGGTGCAGTGAGTTTAAAGAGGAGCTGTGCCCAATCTAGAAAACATAGAAGTCTTAGTAGATGTATAAGTCAGAAGTTATTCAATCAAGGTGACTTCTGTAACTGCCACACCCTCTAGCAGTGTTTACATAGAAGAGAGGTCTCATTAGAATGAACCTTGGCTTAAATAGATTAAGCTGGGAGTGGGCAAAACAACAAAGCTCCCAGAATAGCTAAACCTGTCCTCCAACAAGCTGGTATAAAAAATGTACATCTCAATGGATGTATATTCATGGGGGAGAAACACACCATCATTTCATGGGTTTCATGTAATCTAGATGGTACCCACAAGATCTGTCTATTTTCTAGTCTGTACCAAGGTGTTGGGGTATGCAGGATATCCCGACAAAATTCTGGAGCAGGGTCAAGGGATCCCCTTCTGCCTTGGGGGTTTGGCAACTGGCTGACGGAAAAAAAAACATGAGAATCCAGTAAAGTTTCAAAAGGCTTTACTCGTTCTGGCATACAAATCAGCATTAGGAAAACCCCAGGTTTTAAGTTCATAGATGGGCCCCGACCACCTGTAGGTTTAGAATCCTAGTCCAAGATGGCCACCAGCACATATTAAGGCCCAACAGAGAGGAGAATATAGAGGCACTGAGCAGAGGGAGAAGGCAAAAAAGCAAAAGACAAAAAGCAAAAAGGTATGGAAGAAAGCAGGCTACAGCTTTTATATCTTTCCAATTCAGACCACCCACACCAACAGAAAGCAGTTAGGGTCAATTCCCCTCAGGTAACTTCTACCAGGACCTCACCTAGTTCCACTGAAATGTTAATGTTGCCCAGCTAAGGTCTGCCTAGGAAGTGCCCCCTGAAGGGTAGAGTTGGGGGAGGACATGTACCTGTACCTGTGGATATTCCACATCCAGGTATATAGTTCTCCAAGCCTTCACAAGATTCTTGTCTTTATTTCATAGTTATTTTGTACATTAGCCTTTAGACTTATTAGACAGCCATGCTTGCTTGCTTGGAGGCAAACAGCATTTCCTCTTTGGTCTAAGTACTTAGAAATCCAACATGGCCAGGTAAATACACTGGTAAGATTTAGCTATTCCCACTATGATTGTAGTGGGAATCATAGTGAATGTATTCACTATGATTGAATAGCATGAGAGAAAATATTTATACTAGCTAACATAGAATACATTGTAAAATATACTGCCACATAAAGTCACAGATTCAAATTGTTTTCTGCCCCTATATCTACAAAGTGGCCTGCAGGAGGCAACTCCAGGCAAAATGCAGAGGCTCTGGGCAGCAGTGTACTGCAAACATCAAGGTGATTCTGAGTGTCTTGTACTCTGTTTACTGATAGGGTCATGTTTGCCCTCTGAAGGGCAAACCAGTATGAACCTTCCTTAACCCTAAATGATAGTCTCAACAAAACCATGGTGGTAGTTTCCTGATAAATTCTAATTATCCCACTCTGTTGACCAGTAGATATAAAGAGAAACTATGCCCAATACAGATAATATGAAATCATAGTAGAGATTATAGTAATGTTTCAAAAGTTACTGATTCAAAGTCAAAGTGACTCTTGTAACTGCCACACCCTCCATTAGTGTTTGCACAGAAGAAATATCTCATTAACATGAATCCTGACTTAAGAACATGTAAATAGATTAAACTGTGAGTGGATTAAACAGCAAAGATACCCAGCTAGTGTCATCCAGTAACACACTCCTCATCTAGCTTAAATTTCCTTGGAATTCTTGTAGCTTTTATTTTAAGTATTATGCATATCTTTTCAAGTATTTTGATATTTCTTAGACCACTACAAAATCGCAGGTAATAAGATACCAAACTATTTCTGACTGATATTTGCTTCTGCCACCATTTTCATAAAAGATTTCTTATGTTCAAATAGAAAGAAATAATAAGATACATAGACATGTGTATGCAATTGCTGTAATGATTCTAGGTGGTTTTTATTTTAGTTTTTTTGTTTGAATACCTTTGTGGCATCACTATCACTATCACTATCTTCCCGTTCATCATCTATTTGCTAGAGCGGGCACCAGTAATATCTCCATATGTCCTATCTCATGCTAGTAGAACCCAAAGGTATCCGCTTGCTCCAGGTACATAAAGAGCCTCAAACCATTATATTAGGTCATGGGAATGACCTAATATAAATGTTACTGGTATTTGGCATATCAAAAAAAAATACAACACGAGCAGCTTGCCAGGCTTGCCGTGTGGGTGGCATACTCTTGTAGTCACCTCTAAATAAAGCAATTATAGATGAACCGCATGGTGGCTAGCTGCCGCACGAGCCGGGCTGTGGTAGTCTGGTCTGCTGGGTGGAGTTGTGACGAGAGGGAAGTCTGGATGTGGAAAATGGCGGCCCCCATGGAGTAGCGAGGGTCATCTGGCTTGTTGTGAGGCTCTGCTAGGGTGGCAGGCCAGGGCTAGAACCCGCCATGCCTCCAGGGCCCCTCACGAGCGGCGGGGGATAGGGAGAGCAAGTAGCAGCTCTGCCCCATGTCTGAGAGTCTCTGGTTCAGCATACCTGGGCCGGATTGCCTTTGTGGCATACAGAATTAGAATTTAAGGTAATTTTTTCATAAGAGATTAAAAAATCTTGTTGACAGTTGATATTGGTCTCGTTTGGGTTGTTTTGTTTATTGGGGATTGTCTAGAGAAAACAATACTACTTCCTCTCTCAAAGTCAATCATTCAGGATATTGAAAGATGTGTTTTATAGTTAAAAATATGCTGAGTTTTTTTACAAAATACCCAAAAAATGAAGCAAATTGACAGACAGGGATGCTTGGTACTTACCATTTTGTGTGGTATATATAACTGCTGTAGGTCTCTGAATTATACTTAAACGTTCCATCATATCCCAAATCCTTACAGTTCACAAGCCAAGATTCTTTGCCAGGTTAAAAATTTGGCTCTTATTCTACAATATCAAATAGCAGAATTATTGTACCATTTTCAAGAAACTCCTACACATCAGCAACTATGGAACCATTTCATTTGGATGAGATAAGAACAACTTGATTCATCTTTCTTTCCCCACCTTCTAAAATTGTGCAATAACTATAGAGCTATAGAACAATTTGCATATAAATTAAACAGTAATTAGTGCTATCAAAAACTGTTGTGGATAATTTTTTGCCCTTTTCGTATTTTCTAGAACTTGAACAATTTTTGTTTTGAGCTGTTTTGGAATGGCTGACTATTGGATGACAGGGACTAGCAAGCTTTGAATCTTTGCTTTTAAAGCTACTTACAGTTGAATGTATTTCCGTGTCTTTTAGTCAGGGTTCATGCTAATGAGATATAAACACTAATGGATGGTGTGGCAGTTACATGAGTCATTTTGACTCTACATTAATTAACTTTTGAAAATACTATTATAATCCGACATGCCATTTCATCGGTAAAGGGAACAGCACCAGGCCCAGACAAAGTCAGACCCGAACACCTGAAGTATCTGCCATTGGTACTCATCAATACACTAGCTCGGCTCTTCACACGCTACCTGTCCAAATGCAAGGTGCCCTACCAAGGAAAACCAGCAGGATAGTTCTACCTAGTTCAAGAATGGAGACATTCATGACATCAGCAACTATCGCCCCATCTGCCTGTTGTCCGTCATCTACAAGCTGTTTGCACGAGTCATCCTGAACAGGATTGGCAGAACACTAAATGAAGGACAACCATGCGAGCGAGCGGGCTTCTGGAAAGGATTCAGCACAATCGACCATATCCACACACTAACCAAGCTCATTGAGGTTTGTAGGGAGTACAAGATGCTGCTCTGTCTCACGTTCATTGATTTACAGAAAGCCTTTGATTCTATGGAGACTGAAGCGGTCATTGAAGCCCTAGTCAAACAGGGTGTTCAAATCCAATACATCAAGATCCTTCATGAGCTGTATTACGGATACACCACCAGGATCTCACCATTCTACAAGGAAGTGATCATTGATGTCAAAAGAGGGGTTCGACAGGGTGATACCATTTCACCAAAACTCTTCAGTGCCACACTCAAGAAAATCATGCAACAATTAGAATGGGAAGGAATGGGAGTGAAGATAGATAGGTCTACAGCTGAATCTAAAGAAAACTATGTTTATGAAAAATGAACTAGTTCCAGAGGCCCCATTCACTCTCAATGGAACAGGCATCTCTGAGTGCAGCAGTTATGTGTACCTAGGTTAAGAAGTCAACATGATGAATGACCTAACACCTGAGCTGCACAGGAGGAAGAGAGTGGCCTGGAATGCCTTCAAAGGCATTGAAGAAATAGCTAAAAGGACAAAGAACCTCCAGCTCTGGGCATATCTCTTTTACTCCACCATTCTCCTTGCGTTAACACACGCCTCAGAGACCTGGGCCCTACGAAAAGCAGGATGAGAATGCTATTCGGGTCTCCCAGAGAGGAATCGAAAGAGCTATGCTTGGAATATCAAGTCTCACTCAATTGAGAGAAGGAATCCAGAGTTCCGACCTCCATCGCTGTTCCAAAGTCAGGGATGCTGTCTCTTTTGCCAAGGCATCGAAAATCAGATGGGCTGGACATGTAATGCGATTTGGAGACGACCACTGGACTACAGCCGTTACCGACTAGATCCCACAGGATGTCAAAGATCACATGGCCGCCCACCTATAAGATGGTCAGACTTCCTTGTCAAGACCCTGAATGAACGGTTTTAGGCTCTTCATATTCCTGAATCAACCAGATGCCATTGGGCTACATTGGCACGTAATAGGGTCCAATGGAATTGTTACTGGTGCCCGCTCGAGCAAATTGATGAATAATGGGATTCAAATGATCAAGTGATCAAGTGATCAATCTCTATTATGATTTCAAAGCTATTAGATTACACACAATTTCTCTTAATACCCACTGGTCCCAGTGTGGGACAATTAGAATTTACCAGGAGACCACCACCCTGTATACCTGAGACTACCATTAGTGAACTCTGATAAGATCTAATGAGGGATCCTGCTAGTTTTCCCTCAGGTAAGCAAGCATGACCCTTTCATTAAACAGAGGACAGAATGCTCAGAATTACCCTGGTGTGGAGTAGAAATAAGAAGGAATTTAAGGCTCCTATTTAGATTGCCTGAAGTCCATGAAATTATAATGTGATTATCTCCATGAATATAAATCCATTAAGATGTATTTTTTAATACCAGCCCTCTCTCTCTCCAGTATTTTGGCAAAAGAGATAATCTCAGAGGAATGGTCTAGGCCCTGGCATTATCATTTGTTTAGACCTGAAACAGAGGAGTAGCACCACCTAACTTCTACCCCTAAAAGCTGATTCATTGATCTTCCTTAACATAACCCAAACCACCCTGAAGAAAGAATTTTGGCTTTTGGGTATATAAAGAGACTGACTGACCAGAGCTATCCACTTTGGTGGAAGACCTGGACCCAGGTGTGTGGTCAGAGGGCTGGCCAAGAGCTAGAGGTCTGGGGAATCCCATTTTCTTGGATTGTAGTAGCAGAGCTTGTTTTATCATTGGTAATCAATAAAGGTGTTTGGAACAGAGCTGAATTCATGATTTATATGTGATTCCGGACCTTGAAATAAAAAAAGAACTCAGTCCCTGTTATTGTTGGGGAACCCCACAGCTCCCAACAGCTGAGCTCACCAGAGAATCTGCAAACTGATGTGGTTATTGGTCTAGGTGATCTCTGTAGGTAAAATAAACATGCAAAAACTCCAGATGCTTATGAAATTATAGTTATTTGGTTAATAGCATCATGGTGGTAGCATTGTGTCCCCTAATATCATGCTCCCTCCTTCATTAGATTTAAGAACATTTCTCTTTTACAGATTTTAAGAACAACGGCAGAGCCTGGCAAGGTACCCGTGTAGTATTTGATATGCCAAAAACCAGTAACAATTACAGACATCATTCCCATGACCTGGAGGAATGCTTTGGGGCTCTTTGTGTTCCTGGAGTGAGCAGATACCCTTGGGCTACACTAGCAAGCGACAAGACGTCTGGACATGTTACTTGTGCCCGCTCGAGCAAATAGATGAACACCAGGAAGACAAGTGATACAAAGTGAGACAATGAATATCACGTGTCCAGGCTTCACCCCTGTTTTCTTGCTTGTCCTTGTCCCTTGATGTCTTGGGTTCCATTGCCTACTGGTGTCCTCTTGGTCCATCCCAATGATGTGTGTTGGGACTCTCATTGCTGGTGCTTGCAGCTTTGTCCCTCTGGCTTTCTTTGTTTTCTGCTCAGCTCACAGACAGATGAGATGTACTAATTCCTGCCCTTAACCCATGCATCAGGAGAGACTGTACATTAAGGATGAAGATTAAGCACTTTTACCTATATTTGTCTCTGCCATTTTCATTATCACTATATTGACATTTGAAATGTAAAGACTTAGAATGAACCAATTCTATTATCTACGTTACCTGGACCCCTTCCATTATGTTCCACTTCCACAGTGTCAATTGTGCTGCCCATTTTTCTAATGTTATAGGCCAACTGACAAAACTGTTAGGGGCCAGAGCGATAATACAGCAGGTTGGGTGCTTATCTTGCAAGCAGTCCACCCAGGTTCCATCAGTGGCATCCCATATGTACCCTGAGCCCTGCCAGGAGTAATTTCTGGGTGCAGAAGCAGGAGTAATTTCTGACATTGTCAGGTGTCACCCCCAACCCCGCAAAAAAAAAAAAAACAGTTAAATCAGCCACTTTATCTTTATGGCAAAATTGCCTCATGGTCAATTAATTTGAAGCAAAAATAAAAAAATGTAAAAATAAAACTTACTATAAATCATGTTACTAGACATGTTACTAGTATGGAAACTCCTGATTAGAGATTGTAAGTGAAAGAAGGGAAATAGAAGTACTATCAGATCTTCAGAATCTTCTGACTGATCGAAGGAACTAGCAAAACCAGGGGGAAATTATTTCTATGGTTTTATAAACTATTAGGATAGGGCAAATTGGAAAATTGTTGACATTTAGGGACACATTCTTTCTACTTATAAATTCATATTAGAGCGATGAAGGTGTAAAATGTCTAAGCTCAACATAAAACATTTTGCAAATATGAGAGGGTAATAAATTTGAAAAACTTCTCTGGGTCTATAGAGAACTTCTTTAGGTGCTACTGCTTCTGTGATATTTGTGAAAATAACCATGGATTTATGTGTGATCTGCCAGAGTGCATTAATTTTTCATATTGTGCAAATATATTGTTTTATATATCAATATAAATGGTTTCACTTCCTATGCAATGATGAGAAAGGATTTTAAACCGTATAAAATATGTCCATATAATATAATATCGTGTAAAAATCAATTGAAAGAGGATTGCAATGAAGGGTACAATTTTGGTGTTCAAAATTTTGCAATAAACCATAATGCCTAATGGAAAAGAGAGAGAAAGGAAGAAAGAAGGATATGCCTGCTATAGAGACAGACTGGGCCAGGGGGTGGCAGGAGGGAAAAGGGGGACATTGATGATGGTGATCCAATAATATTAAAATTAATAAAACAAAATAAAATTTAAAATTTAAATGGAATACAAGTTAAAATTTATTTAAAAATCGAGTTAGATTGCAATCATAATTATTTCCTGAGAGATCCATCTTATTATTTTTGAAATGACAACTAGACACTATTACAGGTCAAAGTTACTGCAGCGAATCTTTATTATTTTTTGGCGGGGTGTAGGGCGGACTATTAACAGTGGAATTTAGGGTACATCTCCTAAACTATGCTTGAGAGGTCATAAGTAGTGCAGTGAATCAAAACAGGATCAGCTGCTTGAGACTTGCTTTCTATACTCTCTCTCCAGGCCTTTAAAAGCATGTGTGTGTATGCATGTGTGTATGTGTGTGTATATTATATATTAGGACAGTTTTCAAATCAGAAAAAAAATTGCTCAGAATAAATCAGTATCATGCATTGTGATATGCATATTAGAATTGTCATTACAAAGTGGTCAAATAATAATATATTCATTTAAATTAGAATTACCAGTTTTAAAGGTGGATATATAAGGCTGAATGGCAACAATGCATATTTAACTTTGACATTTTATTGAGTTTTGACTGTAAATAAAGGAAGAAAAAATAAAACAAGAGAGAAAGAAAAATGAAAGCAAAAGTTGTAATGGGATAAAGATTTGGAAAATGAAGAGTATAAGCATAGTCCAAGGAGAAATTTTGTACAACACAAACTGGATTTAAAAAATGTCCAGAAATATGAAAGGGAAATGTCTACATTTTCACTCCTTTGGTTCCCTTTCTTCTTCTTTTTTTTTTTTGATGTCTTGAGCCAGTTAATATTCTTTTCACTAAGTCTGTTGTGGTGGCCTGAGATGCTGGTAGGATTTGCTTGCCTGAAACTATTGATGCATAATACATTATATGGAATAATATTCTTACTGTCCTTTGAGCCTTGAGTTTCATTATTATTGAAGTACTTTGATAACATTAAGCTACTTGATAGTCATTGAAGAACTCAGTATACACTGCTTGTGGTTGCATTTCTCTGTGTGTATTTACAGATACACTGCTTGTGGTTGCATTTCTCTGTGTGTATTAAACTCTAAACTCAAGATAAAGTTATATATATTTATATATAAATACTATGTTTAGCTACATTTTTCTCAACATATTATGTTAGCCAAGCTAATTATATGCAGTGTTATAATACAAATTAAGTTTTACATTTTGTTAGTGGAATTACAGATATTTATTTTTCTTTGACCTCTATTCATAGGTGAGGGTACATTGGTGGTGGGAGATGGGCACTGGTGGAGGGGCGGGTGCTGAAACACTGTATGACCAAAAACCCAAACATGACCTTTTTAATTGTAAAAAAATAATAATAATAAAAAAATAAAAAAAAAAAAAAAGAAAATAACATTAATAATAATATATTCCTGGTCAATATGTGACATTTCCAAAATAAATATAGGACCAATTCATATCATAAGATGCTTATTACCTTCGATATTGAAATTGAATAGAAAATACCAAACTGCTAGATATGAAACTGTTAAAAAAAAAGAAATTCTATAAAAATGACAAAAGTAGAAATCATGGATCATCATAAATTAGAAGTATGTAAAGATAGCAATAATAAACTAAATTAAATTAAAGATAATATAATTTAAGTAAACAAAATCTTGGCTATATAACATGTATAGTTTTATTATGTCAAATTAAAAAAAAGCTTTTTCATAACTTATTTTATGAATTCACTAAAGAAACATGTTCCAAATTGTTTGATTAAGTTGATTGCTTTGTATTCATCTAGCAACTTGTTACTTGTAAAATTTCTAAATAAACTTTTATTTTATTTGTCTTGGATATTCAATGCCGTTTTGGTTAAGGTGATTAAATGAAAGGAAATTCTATTAAGAACAGACACTTGCTTTGGCTCCTGGAAAGTTAGGTACTTCATCTAGCACAGCTTGAGAAAGGAATAAGGTAACA
This sequence comes from Cryptotis parvus, assembly GCA_021461705.1. Taxonomy (NCBI): domain Eukaryota; kingdom Metazoa; phylum Chordata; class Mammalia; order Eulipotyphla; family Soricidae; genus Cryptotis; species Cryptotis parvus. The sequence goes on from JAJIBD010003700.1 coordinate 88,584, forward strand.
TCAACTCATTTACTTTTTAAAATATATAATATGAATTTATGAATTAATCTTCTTACCCATTTTTATTTTTCTTAATAAATATATTCATCATTTTGAGGCTATCTCTAATTGAATGTTTGGAACAGTTGTAGTGAAGATTTAAGAATGGGAGAATTAAAATTTGCAACCTGATTTCAAAACCAATAAGTTAAATGCACAAAATATAAGTTTCTTTAGGTCACATTTTGTACATTATATAGATCTGATCTACCGTACATAGTTGTTATCCTGCAATTTATATTTTAGTTTCTGCAACATAGTATGGTAAAGTATTGGTAAAGAAACTGATCACTATTTAAAAAATATTTGGGATTGAAAAGAGAATTAGATAGGTAGATAGGTACCTCAAAGGGCTGTTCTCTATGCTGTGCACAATGTAATACTATGGGCCGCAAGGAATAAAAAATCAGGCAATTCACTACAACTTGGATGGAACTGAAGAAATATTGCTTGGAAGTAATTCAGAAGAGAGCAAATCAAATGCCAGATGATCTGACTTGTCTGTGGCAAGAGAACATCACGGCAAGACAATTCAAGGTGGACAAACACTTGGACCTCGGTTAGAGAAATGAAAAGTGCAGGAAAGGATAGAAACGTGTAGAGAGGGGGAAGTGGGGGTACAAAGTATGGTGGAGAGGTGAAAGCCCAGAGGAACTTTGACACTTAGATGATGTAGTGATGTAGTATATGTATATATATGCAAACCACAGAGCCACAAATCAAAACCTCGGAGCTTTACAAGCAGTGGACCCAAATTATAATAAATTTAAAATGTGCCTGTTGAGGAAACAGACGAATGGACTTGGGGGGTAGGGGGAGGAAAGAAAATCTGGGGATATTTGTGGAGAGAAATTGACACTCGTGTGGGATGGAAACACAATTGTGGGCATCTTTGTAAATCAAAGTGAGTCAAGGAATCTTTGGGGATGGGAAGATTGTTGTTTCTTGTTGTGAGTTGAGATTACTATGGAAAACATGCAAACAGTTTTCTGAGAGTGATCTGTAGTTATAACTTAAAGTGGATATAGGAGACATTTGAGTTGGAAATGAAATAGCTCTGATCTTAAATGCCCCAACATTATCCTGACTGGAACCCCACATTGATATTCTCCTTTGAGTGATTGTTTCCTCCTAGCATTCCTCATTTGCAAAGTGGTGAAGTAATAACTACTGTGTAGAATACTCTCAGGAAGTAATCAATGCTTTTCCCAAGATGAAATATAGTTTGTATGTGGAATGAGCAATGTTACTTTAATTTCAATTCCAAGCTGTGCATAAAATAGGCCATTAGGCAAAGTATTTTTAATACAGAAGTAGAATATGATAAGATAGAGTAAAATGCAGTATTTTACAGACTGTCTCAGGCTTGAAGTTGAATATTTGCTGAGAGTGAAACTCCACTAATTTTCAAAATATAGTGAGGATTATGTGTCTGTTTTTATGAAAACTGATTTTATAAGTTTTGGGCAGACAGCAATGGGAACCACTGAGCTGCTAACATTCATTGTAAGCCAGAACTCTTTAATTTTTTTTATTCTTAGCTTTGCTGTATATAGAATACACAGGTTTTCCCTCTCTGTTCATTAACTTTTCTGATTCAGTGTTTAGGAGGATTTGGAGACACTTTAAAAATTAGACTGATGCCATCATTACCTTGCCAATTGCCATTTTGTTTATATATTAAGAGGATGAATCTATTGTTTGATCAGTTGATCACATGAATCCCGTTATTCATCAATTTGCTCAAGCGGGAGCCAGCAACATTTCCATTGGACCCTAAAAAGTGCCAATGCACCCCAATGGCATCTTGTTGATTTAGGAATATGAAGAGCCTCAAACAGTTCCATCAGGGTCTTGACAAGGAAGTCTGACCATCTTGTAGGTGGGCGGCCACGTGATCTTTTGACATCCCGTGGGATACAATCGGTAACAGCTCTAGTCCAGCGGTCATCTCCAAATCGCATTACATATCCAGCCCATCTGATTTTCGATCACTTGATCACTTGATCACTTGAATCCCGTTATTCATCGATTTGCTCGAAGCGGGCGCCAGTAACATTTCCATTGGACCCTATCACGTGCCCTTTCTTACTGCTGCCGTATTAAGGGCTCTTTCGGGGTCAGGAAAATAAACATTTCTGTTACTGGATTTGGCATATCGATTTTCGATGCCTTGGCAAACTAGACAGCGTCCGTGATTCTGGAATAGCGACTGAGGTTGGAACTCCGATTCCTTCTCTCACTTGAGTGAGGTGTGATATTCCAAGCATAGCTCTTTCAATTCCTCTCTGGGAGAAAATAGCATTCTCATCCTGCTTTCATAGGTCCCAGATCTCTGAGGCGTATGTTAATGCAGGAAGAATGGTGGAGTCAAAGAGATCTGCCTGGAGCCAGAGGTTCTTTGTCCATTTAGCTATTTCTTTGATGCCTTTGAAGGCATTGCATACCGCTCTCTTTCCTCCTGCGCAGCTCAGGTTTTAGGTCATCCATCATGTTGAGTTCTTGACCTAGGTACACATAGCTGCTGCATTCAGAGATGTCTGTTCCATTGAGAGTGAATGGGGCCTCTGGAACTAGTTCATTTTTCATAAACATAGTTTTCTTTAGATTCAGCTGTAGACCTATCTTTCCACATTCTTGGTCGAAGTCAGCCAGCATTTGTGCCGCTTGGCTAATGTTTGTGTTATTAGAATGATGTCATCAGCGAAGTGGAGGTGGTGTAGTTGCTGACCATCTATCTTCACTCCCATTCCTTCCCATTCTAATTGTTGCATGCTGTTCTCCAGGGTGGCACTGAAGAGTTTTGGTGAAATGGTATCACCCTGTCGAACTCCTCTTTTGACATCAATGATCACTTCCTTGTAGAATGGTGAGATCCTGGTGGTGAATCCGTAATACAGCTCACGAAGGATCTTGTATTAATTTGAAAACCCTGTTTGGCTAGGGCTTCAATGACCGCTTCAGTCTCCATAGAATCAAAGGCTTTCTTTAAATCCATGAACGTGAGACAAAGCGGCATCTTGTACTCCCTACAAACCTCAATGAGCTTGGTTACCATGTGGATATGATCGATTGTGCTGAATCCTTTCCCAAAGCCAGCCTGCTCGCATGGTTGTCCTTCATCTAGTGTTCTGCCAATCCTATTCAGGATGACTTGTGTAAACAACTTGTAGATGATGGACAACAATTAGATGGGGGCGGCAGTTGCCAATGTCGTGAATGTCTCCCTTCTTGAACAGTAGAACTGATATGCTGGTTTTCCAATGTGAGGGCACCTTTCATTCAGACTGTTAGCATGTGAAGAGCCGAGCTAGTGTATTGATGAGTACAGATTGCAGATTCCTCAGGTGTTCAGGTCTGACTTTGTCTGGACCTGATGCTGTTCCCTTCTTTGCCGATGAAATGGCATGTCAGATTTCAGAAGGGAGAATGTTGGGAATGACATATCCATCCTGTGGAATTGGCATGTGGGCAGGTGGATGTGGCTAGCAAAGAGATTTGAATAGATGTCATGGATAATCTTCTCCATTGCCTTTCTGGAAGATGTGGTAGATCCATCAGGACGTTGGAGGGCCATCATCTTGGTCTTGGCGAAGAACAGGCGGGTGGTGCGAATGCTTTTCCCAGCTTCTGCTGCATCTTTCAGTATTTCTGCTCTTCTCTCTTTGAGGTCTTCCTTTATCACTTCTCTGCACTGCTTTGCAAGCTTGGATGTTAGCGTTTGGTCGCCTGAGGCTTGTGCCTTGCCACATTGGCAAATGAGCTCGAGAGTTTCTGAAGACAGGCGTCCCTTTGTGTCTTTCTCTCAGCTTTCTTCGCACAATCATGTAGGTGCTGAACCAGTTGGTTGTATTCTTCATCGATATCATCAATGATGATATTTTCCCATGTTGCTGCAACGGTGCCAAAGAGTTCTCAGTTGCTGGTCGTTCTGGGAGTTCTCTTCTTAAACTTTGCAGCCTTTTCTCCCTGTTGAGTAAAGTAGAATTTTGCATGAAGGAGACGGTGGTCCGATCCTGTTTGGAATTTGGGGACGATATCAACATCAGTCAGACAAAACCGTCAATTAAAGATGATGTGGTCAATTTCATTGTGGAACTGTCCAGCAGGAGATTCCCATGTCCAACGTTTTGCTTCAGCCTTCTGCAACTGTGAGTTCCCATGAATGGTCTTGGTGGACATGATGAACTCAGATAGTCTCTCACCCTGTTCGTTCCATTCTAGGGCATGGGACCCGATGTGGAGTTCTTCAGCCGATCTTCTCGGTCCTATCTTGGCATTAAAATCACCGACTATGATCTTGTAGAAGGTGTGATCTTTTTATAGAACTCCTCCAGTTCCATGCAGAATTTCTCAATTTCATCTTTCTTGTATGTGAATCTTGGTGCGTAGACAATGCAGATAGAAATTGCTGGCAGTGGGCCACATCTCTTCACGTGTAATCTTCCTATCCGGTTTGTTAGGCATTCAAATGTATCAATGTTGATGGCTATGTTCGTATTGATAAGGGCACCGATGCCACCGACACCTCTTTTATCACATGTTCCAAAGATTAATTCTTCTCCAGTGTCAAATACATTGTGATGCGACTGACTCCTCCTCATCTCAGTCAGATCAATGATTTTGCACTTGATCTTTTGCACTTGTACCATCAGATCCTCGATATATGCTTCTGATGCCAACATACATGCATTGAAAGCACAGACAGTCATTTTAGTCCTTCTTCGTTTTGGCAGTCTAGGTTGGCTGTGAAATTTTATCAGGCACTGCTTGTTCGCCTTTCTTACTGCTGCTGTATTAAGGGCTCTTTTGGGTCAGGAAAATAAACATTTTTTTTACTGGTTTTGGCATATTGAACACGCATTGGACAGCTTGCCAGGCTCTGCCGTGCGGGCACTATACTCTCATTACCTTTTGGGGCTCTCTCAGAGAGGTGGGTAGAATATTCATGGTAATTTGGAGGTAAATTGCAGTGGCCACGCACAATGGGGAAAGCTGGTATCTGCTCTGCCATGTGTATCTGCGTTTGCGGCTCAAGCATTCCTGGGCTTGAAATACTCTCCTCTGAAGGGCAGGTCTCTGCAGGGTGGGTCCCTTGTAGGCTGGGTTTCTGACAAGGCGGGCTGGAGACTGGCTTAATCTCTTGGGTGGAGATCTTATGAGTTGCGGAGTGTGGATGGTGAAGATCGCAGCAAGCAAGGTGTGGGGGTTTCTCTGGGTTCTTCTGAGGCTCCATCGGGATGGTGGACTCTGGTCGGAAGTCGCTCTCGTGGTCCGTGGAATCTATTGTTTATATAATACAATCTATTGGTACTTTTGTCATAGATTGGTTTAGTGATACAGTGCAGTGAGAGGGCACTTATGTTGTGTGAAGTTGACTCAGTTTTACCTTCCCACATCCCATATATTCTCTTTAGCTCCACCAGGAGTGATCCTTGAACAGAGAGCTAAGAGTAATCCCTAAACACTGCCAGTGTGCTCCTCTACCCCTCACCGCCACCCCCCACAAAGAAAACCATAAAAAAGGAAAAGTAAAGAAAGATATATTGGTATTGGGTCCAGAGACAAATTAGAGCAGGTAAGGTGTTTGCTTTCCATACAACCTGTCTGAGTTGATCTGGCACCCCACATAGTCCCCTGAGCCTATATGTGACTAAAATGTATGTATATAGGCCATATATTGGATATTTCAGTTCTAGCTCATATATCTAAGGTGTGTGCACACGTGAGTGTGTGTGTGTGTGTGTGTGTGTGTGAAATCAGAGACTAATGAAAGTGAGGCTCACATTTTTCCTCTGAGCCACAACCCTGGCCAGTGAATAGCAAATTTGATTAATGAATTTTGATTTTGTCCCAAAGTTTATCATTTTTTGGTTTGCTTATGAAAAAAAGTTTAGTGCCATTCATTTGTCTCTATACACTTAGACTAACATATTATGATTCCCAAGTTTAGCAAATATGTTTTGTCTAATTTTTCTTTCTAAATCATCCTCCCCTCCACTCCCACCAATGAAAGTGTGAGTTTCAGGAAGGCAGAAGTTTTGCCAGCTTTTTTTTAGTACTTTATTGCTTTGAGAAATAGTGGGCAATTATTAAATATTCAATAATTATTTATTGAATGGTTAAACCTTTGGGCTGATTTTGCTCTCAAAATGAACAAGTTAAATAAATTAATGAATGTCATACTTTCACAGAAATATGTTTAAAATTAGTTAAAAAGAGAAAAAACTGATTGCTATATTTATTATTAAAATCTGAATAAAAGAATAGAAGTCACTGAAAATGATAACTTTTTGTATTATTTACCAAATAAATATTAATCATTTTTGGGGGCCACACTTGGCAGTGCTCATGCCTTACTAACTGCTCATCAAATTTGGCTGAACATACAAGGCAAGAACGCTACCCATTATAATATCTTACTGGCCCTAATATTAATGGAGCTTAATAGAAAACCTTACTCATTTGAAAATTCAAGTCAATTTTTTTATAGAGTAATATTTCCTATCTGCAGTTGGAAAATAGCTAAGCATAACAGTTTCTTTTCTTTGTTGTCAAGTATTTTCATTTTCTGAAATGCTTCATGGGGTAAATTATCATAACCATATTAACCTTATCATAACCTTATTTTACAGTAACAGTGTCTGTACTTGGTTTATGCATTGTCTTCCCGTTCATCATCTATTTGCTCAAGTGGGCACCAGTAACATCTCCATATGTCCAAACTCATGCTAGTAGAGCCCAAGGGCATCTGCTTGCTCCAGGAACATATAGAACCTCAAACTTGGTTTATTACATAATGTAAATTTATTGCTTGTTGTTACCTTTCATATAACACTATACATTCAGATTTCTTGAAGCTTATATTTATAATCACTATTATTATAACAATAATAAAACTAATAATAATAATCATTATATGAGACGTGGGATATTTATGACAGTGGTCCTGGTGTACAACTACCTCTGGAATTAGGTCTGGTACTTCTGAGAAATTGTACATGGTACTGTCCCTGTGCAAAGCAAGTGCCTTCCCCCATACTAGCTCACCTGCTTAAAGTCAGTATAATTTGTATTTTATTTATTTTTAATATTTTTGGTGAAGCAAAATTATTTTATTTCAGTATGTTTACTGAGAGAAATATGAGGTGAGGGGACAGAAAGAGAAAAATATGTATTTAGGTAGAACATAGCTTTTCCCTTACGTGGAAAAAGCCAGGCTGGTATTATTTTTAATCTCTTTTCTATCTATAGCAGCTGGCATGGTACCTAAAACATGATATGTGCTTAGTATGAGTTTATGAAAGAAATTAATTTCCATTGCAACTCCTTGAAAGCTGCATATTTTAAAGAATTGAAATCAGTGCTATAATAAATCTCTTTTGCAAATATGTATTCACTACATTGGCAGGAAATACACCTATCAGTCCACTGGGGTGTGATAGTTCCCAGGGGTTGTCCTAATAGTTGCTAATAGGCCCCATTACACTTGCCTTGAGACCTTTCTTCTGGGTGGGCAACTACCATTCTGTTGGGGGAAATTGAACTGCCTGTTACTGTTAGATATAGGACCTCTTATGGTTAATACTGACTTTAGGATTCCCTATCACTGAGTGAAGCTTCCTAGAAAATATATTGAGTTAGGCCACTCCTACTAAATAACCCTTATTCTCCTTCTCATTCCACATGTGCCAGGACTTCATTATACTTCCTCTCCCAACACATTTCTTGCACATGGAATTCCATCACTTTAGACCATCTAAATTAACCCAATACCTTTCCTTAATAGTTTCTTTCAAGTGACTAAAAATGTTAACATAAATGCACATCATGTATATTTCAGGCATACATTGGTATTTAACTCCAGCTCATCATTATTTAGTTTACAGCACACACCAGATAAAATAATCAGAGAGGAAAAGCAGTGTAGAATAAAACCATGTTGTCTAAAGCATCCTGAATTCAGTATGCTATATTTTATGAAAAAAAAAAAACACTGGCATAAAAGCAGAAAACGTTAATCCACCTATATGGTCAAATACTATTTCTCTGATCAGTGAACAGAAGTTACTCAGACTACTGAAAGGTACCAGCAGAGCCTGGCAAGCTACCTGTGTTTTATTTGATATGCTAAAAAAAACAGTAACAATTATGGACCTCATTCCCATGACCTGAAGGAATGGTTTGAGGCTCTTCCTGTCCCTGGAGCAAGCAGATGCCCTTGGGCTACACTAGCATGTGACAGGATATATGGAGATGTTACTGGTGCCCGCTCTAGCAAATCAATGAACAATGGGAAGACAAGTGACAAGTGACAAGTGACTGAAAGGTACAATTTAAAGGGCAAAAGCATAAGAACAAAAATGTAAGTTCAAAGATAGCCATGTACATAATAGAAATCTTGAGGTTTTAGATAGTGAAGAGTAAGAAAATAAATCATTTATGGGGCCGGAGCGATAGCCCAGCGGGTAGGGCGCTTTGCCTTGCTGGCCTGTGCCGGCCGGGTTCGATCCCTGGCGTCCCATATGGTCCCCCGAGCACTGCCAGGAGTAATTCCCTGAGTGCAGAGCCAGGAGTAACCCCTGAGCATTGCCAGGTGTGACCCAAAAAGCAAAAAAAAAAAAAAGAAAAGAAATCATTTGAATATATTTTCCAGGTCTTACCTTATGAAACAATCCACAAGTTTGGCGTATAACAGTCTTATATGAAAAAACTTCACATAAAATCTAAATGAAATTTAGTTGATAAAGACATTGATAACTAAGATCTATAGTAAATGTTTTACATGATTTGTGACTCATGATATGTCAAATGTAAAAAAAAACCTTAAATTTATATTGATTATTTTTCATTAAAGTATTTTTTTTCAGGAATCATTTATATTAAAAACAACAAACTGAACCAAAGCGCTAGTCCAGCACATAGGGCATTTGTCTTGCATGTGGCCAACCTGGGTTCGATCCCCAGTATCCCATATGGTTCCCCAAGCACCACCATAGTAATTGTTGAGTGCAGAGCCAGGAGTAAGTCCTGAGCAATACCGGGTATGACGCAAAAAGAAAAAAAAAACTAATATATTTTAAAAATGCTTATAAGTAAAATGATTTTGTTTAATTCTAAAAAAGAAAGGACATACCACTGACATTGTTCTAAAGACCTGATAGGGTTAACGGGTGATTGAAATGCACAGAATAGCTAATTCTAAAGGAGATGCTCGGTCTATTCCCCGCTTTCAACACACAGCTCCCATCCAGAGAAATCATTTCCAACCATCATCGTCATAGTGGTCCCTTCTCTATCCTAACTGCCCTTGGCCTTTCAGTATCTGTACTGCAAACCATTATGTCTAATAGGTGGAGGGAGAGAGAGAGAGAGAGAGAGATAGTCTGCCATAGAGGCAGGTTGCAGGGGGTGGGTTTCAAAGGGTGGCAGGAGAGATACTGGGGACATCGGCATTGGTGGTAGGGAAATGTGCACTGGTGAAGGGATGGATGTTGGTACATTATTTGAATGAAACTCCTACATAAACCGCTTTGTAATTGTGTATCTCATAGTGAATCAATGAAGAAATTTAAAAATATAAAGAATGTAAAGTAATTTAAAAAAGGAAATGCAAATCAAACCTAAAGAGGTATCATCTCACATGTGTTAAAATGGCTATTATCAGAGATTTAAGAATCAACAAGTGGTAGTTATAGGCAATTTTGTGCACTAGTGGTAGGGTTCTAATTGGTCAGGCACTATGAAAAAGGTCTCTCAAAATATTAAACCATCATCATCCACCAATATTAACCATCATCATCCACCAATATTAATTCTGGATATTTTCCTAAAGACAACAAGCTCACTAATTAAAATAGGATATATAAATCTATGTTCATGCCAGCACTATTTGTAAGAGTGGATGTATGGAAACAACCTGATAAATGATGGATTAATGACTAAGAAAGCTGTTTTGGTATATGTCTAAACATATGTATCACTGTATCACTGTCTTCCCGTTCATCATAGATTGGCTCGGCGGGCACCAGTAACATCTCCATATGACCTGTCTCATGAAAGTAGAGCCCACGGGCACCTGCTTGCTCCAGGAACATAAAGAGCCTCAAACCATAATTGTTACTGAAATTTGGCATATCAAATACGACACGGGTAGATTGCCAGGCTCTGGCATAATCTTGTAGTCATCTCAAAATCCAAAATTTATTGATGAACCGCGTGGCAGCTGGTCTGCTGGGTGGAGTTCTGATGAGGGGGAAGTCCGGATGTGGAAAATGGAGGTCCTCATGGAGTGGGGGGTCGTCTGGCTTGTTGTGAGGCTCTGCTGGGGTGGCAGGCCAGGGCTAGATCCTGCCATCCTCCTGGGCGCCTCATGAGAGGCTGGGCACAGGGAAAGGGCACAGGGAAAGCCAGTGGCAGCTCTGCCTCATGTCTGTGAGTCTCGCCATGTCTGTGAGTCTGTGAGTCTGCCCCATGTATGTGAGCATCGCTGGGTGTGACCCAAAAAGCAAAAAACAAACAAAAAAACACTATACTACGCTAGACATCACACAAACACCACACATGTGTGCTACAGACCACACACGTCACACATGTATGTTAAACACCACATACACCATACACATAAACCATATGTGCCACATGTGACCAAACAAGCCTAAACATATGTACACACATACATATACATGCATATAAATACTAATGAATACAAATAATTGAATATTATACAAACATATAAGGAAGAATATGTTGCCATTTGTCATAATATATTTGTACCTTAAAATTATTAAACTAAAAAAGCATCTTAGAGAAAAGTAAATACTAAATTATCTCACTTGTAAGTGGAATCTACAAAGAAAACTTCAAAAGCAACGAGATCATAGATTCAGAATAAGGAATATTGGAGTTGTGGTAAGAGAAATGGATAAAATTAGTCAAAAGTACAAACTCCTTAATATAAAATAAATATGCCCATCATTATAACATAACTAGTATGTTGACACTAGTCATGACACTCTCTTGCATATTTGAAAGTTAGTGAGAAGTCAATCCTTAAGATTTCATCAAAATAGAGAAGTTAGAGCTATGTATAGTAAGTCTTGCTAGCTGGACTTGTAGTTATCATTTTACAATAAATATGTTAACAAAGGAATATATTAAAACCCATTAATTTTTTTTTTGTTTTTGGGTCACACCCGGCGATGCTCAGGGGTTAATCCTGGCTCTGCACTCAGGAATTACTCCTGGCGGTGCTCGGGGGACCATATGGGATGCCGGGGATCGAACCCGGGCGGCATGGGCCGGCTGCATGCAAGGCAAACACCCTACCCGCTGGGCTATCGCTCCGGCCCCCAAAACCCATTAATTTTTTGAATCAAAATTTGGAAAGCTTAAAAATAAACCTCAGTTGAATGTGAGTGAACTTCCTTACATTCTTTCTTCTCTTGGAGAGGTAGTCTCAGATGGCTTGGATTGAAGGAAAACTTTGAATATAACAGACGTAACAATTATTACAAGGGGAAAATCTGTATTCATGATTCACTGATTCACTGAGTGTAAAATAATTATATTCTTAGTTGGCAGACACAACTGCAGTATGAAAAAAAATTAGTGATTCTCACATGACCACAGTTTTTCATTGGGAAATATCAGCCTACCCATTGACGTAAATGATAAGAGTTATACCGTTATTCTCAAGGCATAATATTCTTGATGTGATTTTATTTCAGGAAATAATTGAGGTAACTGTTTAGTAAAAGGAAAAAACCCTGTTTATTATAAAAACTCATAATATATATCTTTACATACAATTTTCTACTGATTAGATTTCAGAAATTAATCATGCTACATATTGGATACAAGATACTATAGAACACGGGGTGGATAATACACTAATTCTTAAGAGCAAAAAAAAATAGAAAAATGAGGGTGTTCCAGTTTTCCTAAACTCAGAGCACAGAGATGATCAATGGCTCTCGTGGACAATCAGTAGAAAGTTATCTCTATCCTCCACCAGTTACCATTACTTCAATTAAATTAAAACTTTGGATCTTGCATTTATTCCTCTAGTTTCATTCAACACCATATCTTTATCTGCTAGTTCCTCAAAGTTCAATCCAATTTTCCTCTGACTTGCAATATACATTGTTTCCACTAGCCACTTCTGTTTGATTGCTGCCGTTTTTGACTCTGATTGTAATTTTTCTGCTGATGAAATTAACCTTTCATCCCAAACAATCTTTGACCCAGTGAAAATCCATCAGTCTTTATTTCTTCATCAGTTGTTTTTAAATTTCCATTTTAGTTTTGAAAGAAATTTCTGTTCATAAATGAAATTCTATTCAGTTACTTAACTGAAAGTAATATAAAATCATGACTGTAATTTGGACATTATGTGCAAGGAGAATATATTTATGCTACACTTTGCACAAAGTCTAGGTTAAGCTGCAGTCTAATGGTAAGGAATGAGGGCTAATTTGTGAAATCTCAGAATAATGAAGTTCTAGTGTTGCTGCTAAAAACAGGTATTTCCCCTTTTATTAAAATAATGCTTTTCCCCTTTCATTACAGATAATAGAAATGGAATTGCCCATGGCAACCTCTTTCCTTCTCATATTTTCAAAAGTGAAACATTCTATGCCACTGTAATGGATGGCAAAGTCTTTAACTCAGCACAAAAAAGAGGATCGGTTGAATTTAATATTGTGAATAGGCTTATGTTCTCCTAAATATATGCCTCCTCAGGATTTTAAAGATATGCCTACTCATTCTTCATGGTATTCATAGCTAGCATTCATCTCTAAAACACACATCCTCTTCTTATAGTTTTCTTAAGGGAAAGTAGAAAGAAAATGATACATGCAATAATGCTAGATTGCTTTTCTATGTATCAGGAGCCAGCACGCTGTTAGAATTTTGGCTGCGTGATGGTGAAGGCGGCTTGCTTTCAATTATTCAAGCTCATTTATGTTTTTCATGCCAGCTTGGATAGGTTTGTGTTTCTATTTTTCCATTTGAAAGAGACTTTTTTGGGTGAATTATATCATCCTTAGGCTAGTATATAAGAAGGTAACTTCGAAAGTCTTTTAAGAAATTCATATACTTCAAAGCAAGGATTATTTCTGTATTATTTGCTAGGTAGCCCTTTTCTTCTGCTTTTTTGACTCCAGTAGTCCATGTTAGGTGCTCTCATCCAATTCACGCCATCCAAAGTTTGTCTCTTAGAAGAGTATTACCTAAAGCAAGCTCCTTTTTTTTTGGCTCTTTTGGGTCACAATCCACCATGCTCAGGGGTTTCTCCTGGCTCTGCACTCAGGAGTTACTCCTGGCGGTTCTCAGGGGACCATTTGGGAAGCTGGGGATCGAACCTGGGCTAGCCTCTGGAATATTGCTCCGGCCCCCAAGCAAACTCCTTTTCACAGAAATATTTTCTGGACCACAATCTGTTAACTCACAAAACATAAACAAAAATAAAGCATAAAAAGGCTATATATATATATATATATACACACACACATACATATATGTGTGTGTGTGTATGTATGAACCCAGAGCCATGGCAAAACCTGGCAAGCCATCTGTGGTGTATTCAATATTCCCAAAACAGTAACAATAATGGACCTCCATTCCCAACAAATGGAGATGTTACTGGCGCCTGCTCGAGCAAATCAATGAATAATGGGAAGACAAGTGACTAGTGATATGTAGATAGATAGATAGATAGATAGATAGATAGATAGATAGATAGATAGATAGATAGATAGATAGATAGATAGATAGATAGATAGATAGATAGATAGATAGATAGATAGATAGATAGATAGATAGATAGATAGATAGATAGATAGATAGATAGATAGATAGATCATTGATTAGTCCATTTAAACCCTGAAGGCTGAAATACACCTGTACTACAATTCTGTGTGTATTCACAGCACCAACTATTACGACTGCTAGTCCACGTTTGTTATATATTTATTTTTGCCCTGAAGCAGTAACACTGATTGCAACAATTGAGTGATTTGGTTGGCTGGGTGAGCTGTAATATAACAGTCCATGTCTGCCTGGTCAAGTGGATAAAACCAAATATCACCAGCCAGCCCCTGCCTGTGGCTATGTCAGTTGAGCTATCCAGAAACATTTTTTCTCTCATTGATTTTTTTTTTAATTTCTGTGAAACCAGGATTGGAACCCAGCAGGTTGGAATCAAGCCAGTATCCTGTTGAGTCAGAAGAAAAGGCTGAGAATAGGAAGTATATTGACCCAATTTATTGGACAAAGGGCAATAGAGAGGCTAGAACAAGGTACCGAGGTGTTTGCTCTCTGAATGCTTTTTAGAAGAGATTTAGGACAAAGAACTACACATGAAAACGGCAGTCAGGGTCAAAGGAACTTCCTTTTAAATCCTTTTGTTTGAACAACTCTCTTTGATTGCAGTGCGTGAAAAAAAACCCAAAACTCAACATTCTTTGCTAATTTTTTATACCATTAATTGCTAATGCCTTGTTTGTAATACTGGCATATCCAGCTGTTGTCTTTGAATGAAATGACTTCAGGAAACAAAAATTAATTGGTGCATTCTTTCTTTGCTTATATTATAGTTCAGTATAAAATATTAAGTAAGTCTTTAGAGCATGTTTGTTCTCTTGTATGCACATTATTTTGAAATGAGCCTTAAAAATAGAATAACATAAAATTTAAGAAGCCTCTCTGTCTTGTAAATTTATTTATTTTGATATATAAAATAGATAGGATAGGGCTAAAGACTTTGTTTTTCCTGAGGTCTCCTGTCTTCTTCTTACTGTCAGTTCATGCAAATAATGTGTAAATTAAAGAATACGTCTAACTGCATCAGAAAAGCTTCTCTAAGAACATTTGGCCACATCTTTCCAGATGATCAAAACTTTCCCCTTGTGTACATTGGGAACATTAAGAAAAATACATACAAAAGCACTATTTGGGAGAACTCTGCCTAAAAAACAATGAAGGAAATGAAAAAGTAGGAATAACATCTAATTATCACTGTCCTCCCATTGTTAATGGATTTGCTCGAGTGGGCACTAGTAACATCTCCATTAGTCCTGTTACAAGCAAGTGTAACCCAAGGGCATCTACTTGCTACAGGGACAGGAGGAGCCCGAAACCATTCTTCAGGTTATGGAACTGAGGTCCATAATAGTTACTAGCCTTTGGCATAAAAACTAAATAAAACACGGTAGCTTGCCAGGCTTTACCGTGTAGGTGGTATAGTCTCAGTAGAAGGCTCTGAACGCGAGCATTTACTGATGAAACTTAAAGGGGGAAGATCAGGTTTTCTCTGGGATGGAGCTCTGAGGAACTATGGAGTCTGGATGTTGAGAATGACTAACTGCATGATGTGTGGTTTGCTCTGGCTTCTTGCCAGGCTTACTGGTATCAGTTAAAACATGTCTATAACTTAATTAAAACAGTGTGGTATTGGAATAAAAACAGACCTGTGGACCTATGGAATAGAATTGAGTATCCTGACACCCAACCTCAAACACATGATCATTTAATCTTTGATAAAGATGCAACGAGTCTAAAATGGAGTAAGGAAAGCCTCTTCAACAAGTGGTGTTGGGAAAACTGGGCAGCAACATATAAAAATGAATTTGGACCTGTGTCTAACACCATGCACAAAAATTAGATCAAAATGGATTAAAGATCTCAATATCAGACTTGAATCCATAAAGTACATTGAAGAAAATATAGGAAAAACCCTCCACGACATTGAAGCTAAAGGCATCTTCAAGGGTGAAACATCACTAACAAAGCAACTAGAAGAAAAGCTAAACATATGGGACTACATGAAACTAAAAAAGCTTCTGCACCTCAAAAGAAACAGTGACTAAGATACAAAAGCAGTCCACAGAATGGGAAAGAATATTCACCCAATACCCATCTGATAAGGGGTTAATATTCAGGATATATTAGGCACTGCTAGAACTTTACAAGAAGAAAACAAACAACCCCATCAAAAAATGGGGAGAAGAAATGAACAGAAACTTCAGCAAGGAAGAAATTCGAATGGCCAAAAAACATATGAAAAAATGCTCATTATCACTAATCATAAAGAGAGATGCAAATCAAAACAATAATGAGATACCACTTTACACCACAGTGACTGGCACATATTCAAAAGAGCAAGACCAACAAGTGCTGGTGTGGATGTGGGGAAAAGGGGACACTCATCCATTGTTGGTGGGAATGTTGGCTGTACAGTCTTTCTGGAAAACAATATGGACATTCCTCCAAAGACTAGAAATTGAACTCCCATTTGACCCAGCCATAACACTCCTGGGAATCTACTCTGGGAAACCAAAAATACGCAGCGGAAACACCATCCCTACCTTTATGTTCATAGCAGCATTATTCACAATAGCCAGAATCTGGAAGCAACCAGTGTGCCCGAAAATCGATGACTGGATAAAAAAGCTTTGGTACATCTATACAATGGAATACTTTGCAGATGTTAGGAAAAATGAAGTTATAAAATTTGCTTATAAATGGATTGTCTGGAGAAGATTATGTTGAGCGAAATTAGCCAGAAGGAGACAGATACAGAATGACTGCATTTATCTGCATAACATAAATATATATGTACATATTATGATACCAATATCCAAGGTCAAGTGAAACATATATCAGGAGGTCTTGTCAAAGGTGTAAATTATCACAAACGTGTGGGAGTCAGAGGCTAGGTAAGACAGAAAATGGAACAGTGTGCTAACAATTGTCGAGGGTACTAATGCCAACCTAGAACTGAGCATTAAATAGAGGCAAAAAGATACACATGACAACCCTTTAATGTATGTTCTATAATCCATAGTCTGGAGGGGAAGGAAAAGAGAAAGAGAGAGAAATGGAAAGAAATAAAGAACCTGCCATGGAGGAGGGCTGGGGACGGGGGAGGGAAACAGGGACGTTGGTGGTGGGAGATGGGCACTGGTGGAAGGATGGGTGCTGGAACACTGTATGATCAAAACCCAAATATGAACTTTTTAATTGTATATATTTGTAATTCTAAAACTAAAAAATTAAAAAAAAACATGTCTATAACTGTTTACTATGTATAAATGTGAAAGAAATTGGGAAGAACCTTATGCAAAATTCAGTATCCTATAAAAATATTGCGTGGCCGCTTGCGCCACGTGCCAAGGGACATGTGGGTCTGGCGTGGGTGGGCTCTCTCTCTCTGGGGCAACTGGCATGGAGACTGAGGAAAGGGCAGGGCCCAAAACTCCACTCTGAGTCCGACCAGCATGGTCTCTCCCCCAAGCATGAGAGCAAGCCCTTGGGGCATCTAATCCCTCTTATTAGATCTAATTACCTCTTTTATTAGAGATGTGGGTGGGGAAATTATATCTTAGTAGAGAAAAGTCTTTGATTCAATATTTCAAGAGCCTTCCAGTAAAATATATTTAAGGATATTAAAGAAAATGTCTGGAGCTGGGGAGTGAAAACATTTACGTACACATAGTTGGCCACAGTTATGTTCATGATAGCCTCTCAAGCACCCACTCAGTGATCCTGAACACAGTAAGTCCTGAGAATCACCAGGAATGACTCCAGAGCAATAACGAGGAAGGAAGGAAAGAAGGAAAGAAGGAAGAAAGGAAGAAAGAAAGTCTAGCTGTCTGAATTATTATAGCCAGATATTGCTAAATATATGGCAATAAACTAGACCGATTTATCTTCTAATTCAATTAGGTATAGTGATAAATTGAGTGCTTATCAAGATTTCAGATATCTCATAGTAATATATCATAGATTAAATTACTACTTTTAGAAAATACTTAAAAAGAAAAATTTGATTTATATCGGTAAGATTAATTGATAGCATTAATTTATGTATTTAGTATAAAGTAATTGCATGATGATGGAAGCAGAGAGACCTAGCATGGCAGTTGAATGTCATTTATATTATAAAAGCTAATGAAATCCAAGAAGGGGATCAAGGATTGAAGGGATCTTAGGATACACACAAAGTTTAATGGTGGAATTTTAAGTCAAATTTGTCCCAACCAGGTAATGACTCTGAGACATGCAAAGTGAATTATGAGAATGCTAAAGGTCTTTGATTACCTATTTGGTCAATTGATACCAATAATATTTCCTAATGATATCTTATCACCAATTTCAATGCTTTTTATTATTAATCACTGCTTATTTAATAGCAATTCCTTCACATGGAATCCTTTTTATTTTTCCATAGGTAAGAAAAAGGACACAGAAAGTTAAAAGACATATTCTGTCACAAATGCTAAGAGGTAAATTATAAATTTTATCTTGCTCCAATGATCCTTTCTTTATGCCCTGTGCTACCATAACAACAACAAAAGATCACTTGCTCTGAAAGCGCAATACACTTTGGACCCTACTCACCTTTCCAGATGATTACTTGCCATACCTTCAATCCTGTAGTCTTCATTCATGCAAGATGAATGCCTCAGATTTTGCTTTATATTGTTATTTGCTCAACTTGGGTTAGCCTCTTTCCTGGACAATTTTACTCTCCTCAAAGTTAAATATGCCCTTTATAGGTTCTCTTGATTCTGTAAAATAAATGGAATCGTTCCACCCCTGACTCCAAAGATTTTAGAAAACAAAGGAAAACATTGTCTTTCAAATAATAATACTCTTTTCTAATTTTTTGTTTCTGTATTAAAACAGAATTTAAAAAATTTCTAGAAGTACAAAATGAGAATTAAAAAAAATTCTAGTATTAAGAGACACAGAGTGACAAAATGGATTAAAAAAATTGAACCCAACATTCTGCTGTCTACAAGAAACGCATCTGAATAATCAGAACAAACACAGACTCAGAGTCAAAGGTTGGAAGACCATTCTCCATGCAAAAAAATTCTAGTAAATAATAAGCTCAGAACTATTTGTTTTGTCTTCATCTCAGAGGATTCAGATTAGCTTTAAATTTTATACTCATTAGTAATTCAAAAATAGTTTTTTACTTGAAAGAGTAACTTTGTTGACTATGCATGTTGACATAGTGAGAGAAGAAAATACCCTCAGAAAGGTCACAAAGGGGCCGGAGTGATAGTTCAGCTGGTAGGGTGTTTGCTTTGCATGCGGCCGGCCCATGCCAGCCAGGGTTTGATCCCCGGCATCCCATATGGTCCCCTGAGCACCGTCAAGAGTAATTCCTGAGTGCACAGCCAGGAGTAACCCTGAGCATCGCGGGTGTGACCCAAAAAAAAAAAAAAAAGAAATGACACAAAGAAATTTGGTAAAATGAGATAGCTATCGAAAGTTGAGTTTAATCTAATAAATGAATATGAAATCTCCCAAATGTGGTACCAGAACCTTATTCAATATTTGATTTACTAGTGAAATTGTCTTTGAAAGAACAAAAGCTTATCTCTGTTTTCCTATTATAATTGGTCCTATTGGATGCTGTTTACATTAGACCAGGGAAATCTAGCATTGGAAGTATAGGTGGCAATTCTTGAAATTGTCCTTATCTTAGAGAATATATGACTACAGCATTGGAGGAAATGACAGATTACCAAGAAAAGCATGGTAAGAGATCAAATTTGACTACTATACCAAGTGGAAAGATCATTTTGTGTATGACAAATCAAATTGAAAGAAGAATTTCAATTTGAAATTCACTTTATGGAATTCAACTCTTCAAAGAATCATCATATTTTGCAGTGTAGCACAGAGATCGAAAGCAAAAGATTTGTTTTTGAGTTTAGCTATGGGACTTTTGACACTATATAAGTTCTCTGAGGTTTATTTTTATCCCTGATAAGTTGGAAATAGCAACTTGTACTAACTTTATAGTGAATTGTTTGTTCATTCCTCTAGACCATGTCTAGAACAGTACTTTGATCAAAAAAGTTAAGTATCTATTAGCTATTATATTCCGATTCATATACATGTGCTATCAATGGCATTTTTCTGGACAAGTCCATGTCCAGATCAAAAATATTTATCATCATTTTTTGGAATATATTGAGAACTACTTAATTATTGGGATTGTGACTCCAAACAAGTCACCAAAATGTGATTGTTTCTTCTCACTTATGAAAGGGACACATGATTTTTCATATGTCATCTTAATATTGTCTTAAGATCTAAATAATGCTGTGCAAGTTTGAAAAAATAGTCATTTAGTATATTGCGTTTGAGCTCCTAGTATGGATTTTTTCTGCTGATAAGGGAAAGGAAACGATCTGAGAGAGTGAGAGTGCTTCTTCTGGTCTCCGAGCTTATCTCTTGTAGAAGGACCAGCGTGGGGTTCTACTGTCTGTTAATTAGCATTCAAAGTTAGAATACGTTTCTTTAGCCAGGAAGTCACGTTATCCAAGCTCTGGAGATCAAGTTACAAAACCAGATCAATTTACCAGGAGAGTAAAAACAAAACAAAACCCTATAGTATGGCTGATGTAGGCAAGCTGATATGTCTCTTACATTTTATGCCACTTAGCAGAACTGAACTGGAGGCTCCAGGTTTGAGAAGAATCATCAGGACTAGGATCCTAGGAAAACACAAATTCCAATGCTGACTAAACACAGGAATGCCTTCCTGAGGTGTCTAGCGAAACAATAGTATCAGCACCGAAAGGAATGAAAACACTTGGAAACAGCATAGACTTCATCTTCCTGGTATGTTTAATTTTAATTTGTTTTGTTTTGTCTTTGGCGGCCACACCTGATTGATTCCCGGTTTATTCCAGGCTCTGTACCCAGGAATCGCTGCTGACGGAGCTCGAGGAACATATGGGTTCTGGGGATCAAACAGAGGTTGGTTTGGTGTGAGACAAAAATCCTACTGGCCGTCCCAGTATGTTTTTTAATTGGAACATTGATAGTTTGCCTCAGTTGTTTTTGCTTACATGGCAGGCTATAAAGAATCTTTTCTCTGAAGGAGGCTTAAACCCAGGAGGTAACAGAAAACAAAAATAAGGGGGATTGATGTCAACATCTCCTTCCTCGTTTGGACCTCAGGAAGAGAGGCCCTTATTTCAGAATGGAGGGCCAACGGTCTCAGAGCTCTCCTTCCTCCTTGGCATATTATACTTGGGAAATTAAGTGAAGGCAGGGTGGAGCAAAGGGCAAAAACAAACAAATTCACGGTTCGTGCACGTGGGAGCACCCTCCCTCACACACTGGCTGGAAGTTCAGAGGGGTCTGTGGGGGTGTGGGGTACAGTTTTCTAAGGAAATAAAGGTGCGTATATGTGTGATACCAAAAAGTTGTAGGTCGAAGCATTAACAAATCTTAAAATCTTAATACAGGAAACTAACAAAAGTAGAAATCTTGACACAACAGCTGAAGGATTTCTGTGTCCAGCTGTAGCCTCAGAACAGTAAACTGCCCTGCTGCGTTGGCCAGTAGGAGTCCTAAACAGACTGGGGACAAGGAAGAAGCTGAATGTTTTGGTCTCTGTTAGTTCCTAGGGCCGCAATAACTATAAAAAGGTATGAAGACTCCACACACTCACAGAAAATTACTAATAGTTTATTTTCAGTCAATCATTTACTCTGCTTGGGGGCAGAGCTGATTGTTCTGCTTCTACAACCAAAAAGGTGCATATTCATTTTTATTTTACTATTCTTTTAAATTCCAGTCAATTGTTATTTTAAATCTCATCAATTGTTCCCTAATGGACTTAAAATATTGGTCTATTAGCTATGCAGTAAGCATCTTTACTCACATATTTGAATGTAGTCAAATTATAGTCATGATTTATTGTTTTATCCTCAATATCTAGCTTTAAAAACACATTGATGCATCATCTGAAATTTAACTTTAAAATGTCTAGACTCTGTTGTGGGATATTTCCTCTATTTTTATGATGCTTTTTGAGACATAATGGATGATTTTATTTTCTTTAGCTTTATTCTTTTCACTCATTAATATTTTACGTTCTAGTAAATCAAATATTTAGATGAAGTCTAATGGTGGGCATTAAAAATTGCAAAAGTTAGTGAAGATGTAATGATCCACTGAGAAATATTCAGAGGAGGCATACAAAGAACAGATGAGGCCTGGTGGGTTCTGGTCCCTGTCCACCCCAATAAAGCCTCAGAAGCCAGCAAAACTTCATGGACCACAGTCACAGCCATTTTCATGCCTGGACTTTACAGCTTGTTAGAGCTCCACCCAAGAGAGAAACCAATTTCAAAACCAAGTATGTGGATCACTGCAGCTGAACTACCAGGCTTCTGTGTAGTTGGAGTTGGGGACACTCCCCTCATCTGCCTCCTCCTGAAGGCCTGATGGTCACCACTACGAACAGCTCGTGCTGATGGCCATGATCCAGAGATGCAGACAAATGGCAGACCTGCTACCGCAAGTGGACACAAAGTCATTAAGTGATAGCTCCAAAACCTGGTATACCAGGTATCCCATCACATTTGATAGAATTAAATAGTCATGACTTTATCAATACCATTCCCCTATATGGGTTGTAATGGTCAACATTTAGTGCTGGCTAAAGGAATAGGCATGGGAATGGGGTTGGATGGAAATTGAGGGTCTTTGTTGGTGGTAGGAGCACACTGGTGGTGGGATTGATGTTGAACATTAAATATTTCTGAAAACTACTGTGAAAAACTTTGTTCTTTGTAAATCACACTATTTAAATATAAAAAAATTAAACAAAACAACAGATGAGAAGGCAAAAGTGCAATATTTAGTGAGGTCTTTTAATCATAGTTTTTTCAGCTAGTCAGATATTTCAATTTTTTAAAATTTAAGCTTTGATAAGATGAACACAGAGATAAACTTAAATGTGTGACATATATCTGTGAAATATTAGCAGGTACAGGCAAGACTGGGAACTAAATAAACGTAAAAGGGAAAATACAGACTTAAGCACTCAACTTTTTTTTGATCTTCTCTATCAAGAAGACTTTGGTTTTCCATCTGTGTGCATAAAAGCTAGTTTTTTTAAATACTTTTATGTACATGAACTAGCACAAAAGCTAGTTCATGGTAACCATTGCCCTAACATCTGGCCTAGAACCATTCCTAGAGTCCTTTATGATTCTAAATCCTCCTCCTTCTGATATTTAATTAAGGTAATGAAAACAAACATCAAAGAAATATTGCATTCAGGTCAATTAAAATTTTTTGAATTTAAGAATTTTTTGCAATTAGTGTATTGGGGATGATATACTTAAGTAGCCACGGCATGGCATTTTGGAACACTGTGACCAGAGATTTTGGGTGGAGGCGTAAATAAAAGATGAACCTTCATTCTTAGTCATGGTAGGTAATTATTCAATGAGCAAGAAATATTTGTGAATATACAGTATGTAAAGTTTCTATTTTTTGGATGTGCTTTTTCATGCAGTTCAATTTGTTAATAACATTCTTGTTCAGTTAAGGTTAATTCTATAGAAATGGTGTTTCTATTAAGGTATCTTATGATGTTTTCATCAGAATATTTATATTTGGTATTTGTTTTATTCAACATATTTATAAGAATATATGTTTGTGAGTGTGTGTGTGTGCACCTGTACACATATACATATGATTGGGAATTACGTGCATTATGGCATAACTTTTTCAACTATGTTTTTCACAAAGGCTGTGCTAATTATCTCCTATTACTAAGTTTCAGTGCAACTTGTTCCAGGTAATGTAGGTAAATTGACAGTATTCAAATAAAAAACTATGCAAAATGTTAGTAAAATGATAGAGCATTGCAAAATATGATTTTAGTGATTTTAATATATGAAAGTGCTATTTATTTCCTTAAGAAATACATTTTATAAAAATTGGAAATGCAAAAGAAAATGTGGAATGCTGTTTGTTAGAACAAGTGACTGTGAAATAATTTGGCATCACTTTCAACCAGGAAAAAAAAACAGTAAAAAGTGATTTTTACTGAGTTAAGGGAAGTATTGGAAGAAAACATGATTCCTTTTATTATGTATCACTTGTGTCATTCGTATCACTTGTCTTCCCATTGCTCATCAATTTGCTTGAGCAGGCACCAGTAACATCTCCATCTGTCCTGTTGTGTGCTAGTGTAGCCCAAGGGCATCTGCTTGCTCCAGGAACACAAAGAGCATTAAATCATTCATGGGTCAGGTCATGGGAATAATGTCTATAATGGTTACTGGGTTTTGGCATATCAAACATGACATGGGTAGCTTGCCAGGCTCTGCCGTGCCAGTGGTATACTCTCAATAGTAGGCTCTCATCTCATGCATTTACTGATGAACTGTAAATGAGAAGAGATTCACTTTTCTCTTGGGTGGAGCTCTGATGGGCTGTGGAGACCAGATGTTGAAAATGACTACCCTCATCGTAGTCTAGCTTCTTGTGATGGGAGGCCAGAGTTAGAATCTGCCATCCCTCCTGGGCATCTCATGATCAGCTGAGCACAGGGAGAGCCTGTAGCAGCCATGTGTATCTGAGTCTCTGACTCAGGCATATCTGGGCTTGAAATAGGCTTCTCTGTAGGGTGGGACTATGATAAGCAGGGCTTGAGATTGACTTTTCTCTTGGGTGGAGCTCTGATGAACTCTGGAATTCAATGTTTAACATGACTGCCCTCATGGTGTGGGGGTTCCTCTGGCTTCTTGCGGGGCTCTATTGGGATGGCAGGTCAGGACTAGAACCCACCTTCCCTTCCGGATGCCTTATGATCAGTTGAGCACAGGGAGAGCCAGCAGCAGCTCTGCCTTTATTATGTAGAGAGATAAATTGCACAAATAAACAAGATTTCTTATTTGATTTCAACAGCACGCTTTATTCCTGTTAAATGATTCTAGTGACTGGTGTCTATTATCGGGCTTTCTTGCTCTCAGAATTCTGAGAGAAAAGTTTGCAGTGCTGTTTTACTTGATATTTTATAAATTGCTTATACAGACCTGGGTACATAGACAAACAAATAAAATGAAAACCAGATTCCCATGCGTATGGACACATACACTTAGTTTCAAATGTACATATAATACGATTTGTGGGTGTGTTTTCTATCATGAATGAACACACCAAATTACATTTAACTTTTTTTGTTTAATTTGCTGCATATTCTCTCTCAGGCAATACTGCACCTTGTGGGAGGTAGCTGATTAGAAATGAATCCACTGACTGAGTAGGCTCCAGTGTAAATGTTTATCACATGTATCCATTTTAGAGTTGTGCTTAACGTAGGTTCTTTTCTAGGTCTGAGTACACAAGCTTTTGACTCTGTCTGATTTTTTGAGATTACTTAAATTTTATATGATATGGACAATAATCAAATGTTCTTTCCAGATGTGTTATTATTTGATGTAGAATTTATCCATTTCTCTATGCTTATTATTGGAAGTACTCTTTCAGTTTTCTAAAAAAACTCTTTTGCCTTTTAGAAAATCCTTTATTATTTGTTGAGCATTGATCACTGTTCCTGGCTTTCATGGTAGAAACATCAACATTGCCCTGGTTTGTGAAGTGTTTGCTGGAAGCACCTTTGATAATGTCAGAAATGATGTCATTACTGTTCTGGGAAGAGTGTTTTTCTTAGCTTATGTTTCTTTTTCTACACAGCTTTGATAATGGCAGTAAACAAGTATTTGTCAAAGCTAAGACTTTTCAAAATAAAATTTTTAAAAATATAGTTGAGTTTTTTTTTTTCTTGCTTTTTTTGTCACACCCGGCAACGCTCAGGTGTTACTCCTGGCTCTGCACTCAGGAATTACTCCTGGCGGTGCTCGGGGGACCATATGAGATGCCAGGGATCGAACCCAGGCTGGCACAGGCCGGCTGCATGCAAGGCAAACGCCCCTACTCGCTGGGCTATCGCTCCGGCCCCTGTTGAGTATATTTTTCTAAGCATAAATTTTAAGGTATTCTCATTAACTTTCAGTTTTGTTGAAATCAACATTTTAAAGTAATTGTTAATACTTTTTCAAAAAAGACACAAATTTGCACTGTTTAATATGATTCATGACTTTTTAGAGAAGGTGATAGAATTGTATAGTTGATTTTCTGTGTGTGTGTCTCATAATTGTAATTTGCACATACATATCCCACAGGCATATGTCACCAACAGATGGTATTTATTAAAAATCCACATGCATTCTTGGATTGTTTGAGTGTCATTCTGCTTAAAGGCAAAAAATGGATTCTTTGACCTTTCAAGGTCATTCTGATTGTAACTACTGAATATAATTCACTGCTTTTTAAAGTTAATTATTTTGTTCTATTTTCAAAAGTACTTGGGTTTTGTGCCATATGTGACAGTTCCCAAGGATCATAGTTGTCAGGGTTGAGGGATCATATATAATACAGGGAAATATGTGCCAGTTGACTGCATGCAACTTAATGCTACCATTGCTCTGACCCAGGAAATTGACTATTTTACGTAAGTGCAAAAAATAGACATTCATCCCTGATTCATTCACAGTAATAGAGCATTATATTTATGCCTTATTATGAAAAGGTCTAATTAGTGTTGAGACACCTGAATTCAAAGACTGCAGTTTTGTGACTAGAGAGATAGTTCTGTGGTAGAGCACATGCCAACATACTCTCAGTCTTCATGAGGCATCAAAACTCAAAACATGCATGATCCCTTTATATATGATTTTAAACATCAATTACAGTGTAATATCAGAATTCCTCCCTGGTTAGGATTAATTCTCCTATCATCACCCACAACCTCATCGCTTACTTCCTAAGCACTCCTTAAACACCCATGAACTTAGGTTCTGGTATCAGTGAAAATAAGCAACTTCTTGAATTTCTATAAGTATTTTTCTGACTTTTTTTTTTTTGCTTTTTTGGGTTACACCTGGTGATGTTCAGGGGTTACTCCTGGCTCTTTACTCAGGAATTACTCCTGACAGTGCTCAGAGGACCATATGTGATGCTGGAGATTGAACCCGGGTTGGCCGTATGCAAGGCAAATGCCCTCCCCGCTGGACTATCGCCTCCAGCCCCATTGACTTTATTTTTACTTGCAATGTGCCCATCACATGAGGATTCCTTTACAATCTTTCAACTGTTTGAGTTGTGTTTCTCTTATGCTTTATGTAGCAAATGCTCAGGATGCAAATATACTTTTCTTTGTTTCCTTTTTAAGATTAAAAAATCAGTCTTTAGTTTAAATAATAGATATTTTAGCATTTCGTTCAGCATTATTTGGTCTTTCATTACTCAAAAATTCTAACCTTTTGAATTATACTTTCTATCCTTGTTAAAGTAACTATTCCTGGATGGTAACTGCCATATCCATTGACTTTTATTTATCTATTTATTTATTTATTTATTTATTTATTTATTTATTTATTTATTTATTTATTTATTTATTTATTTATTTATTTATTTATTTATTTATTTATACGGTCTGAAGAGAAACCAGAGCATTTTACACATTTGGACTTCCCTCTTGTCAGAACTCCACTCAGCAGACCAGCCCATCACAGCCCGGATCATCGACACCCACCCTGCAGCAGCTTTTTTCCTCAATCCGGCCCAGGTATGCTGGTCCAGAGACTCTCAGACATGGGGCAGAGCTGTTCCTTGCTCTCCCTGTGCCTAGCCGTTCATGAGGCAGTCGGGAGGCATGGTGGGTTCTAGCCCTGGCCCACCACCTCGGCAGAGCCTCACAATAAGCCAGACCGCCCCCTCACTCCACGGCGCCGCCATTTTCCACATTTGGATTTCCCACTCATCAGAACTCCACCCAGCAGACTAGCCCATCACAGCCCTGCTCGCATGGCGCCAGCGGCCAGCGCGGTTCATCAATAAATGCTTTATTTGGAGGTGTTTAAAAGAGTCTGCCTCCCCACTCGGCAAGCCTGGCAAGCTTCTCATGTTGTATTTGATATGCCAAATTCCAGTAACAATTATATTAGGTCATTCCCATGACCTAATATAATGGTTTGAGGTTCCTTATGTTCCTGTAGCGAGCCGATGCCCCTGGCTCTACTGGCATGAGACAGGACATATGGAGATATTACTGGTGCCCGCTCTAACAAATAGATGATCAACAGGAAGATCGTGATCATGATTTATTTATTTATTTTTGCTTTTTGGTCACACCCGCAATGCTCAGGGGTTACTACTGGCTCTGCACTCAGGAATTACTCCTGTTGGTGTTCAGGGGACCATATGGGATGCCTGTGATCGAACCCTGGCGGGCACAGGCCGATGCGTGCAAAGCAAATGCCCTACCCGCTGGACTATCATTCCAGCCTTCCATTGACATTTTTGACAGAGATTTTGCCCAACGCCGCAAACCCACCCTCAGTTTCGTCTTTACCATCTTGCTCTGGCCCCTTCTCTCTCTCTGTTTTCAGTGTCTTCAATATCACTTGCCTTTTTTTTAGTCTTTCAGGTGTTCACTTCTACTGATTTCTTTGTAAAGAGCAATCAATGCCCCTCATGTCCTTATATCTCTCATTGGTTTAGACCGTATTATTTAAACTACATTAATCTTTTTCTGTATAACAGAAAAATCTTCTCCCAATTGTACTTACAGGGAAAAAAACTCATTAAAAAGTCACTATTTAAAAGAATAGAAAAAAAATTTCCCCTTCTTAGAACATATTTGCTCATCCCTGATTCATCATTTAATTTTGTATTTCATAGAGCAGGAAATTAACAAAGGATTATCTTGTTACAAATCAAAAACTGAACTCTCAGAGGGCTGATGGCTTTCTGCTGTCTTGTCTTCTACAAATAACCTGTGATGGTTTTTGTTGGTATCTAACGCTCTGCTGCATCATTGAGTCTCATTCTTCGGTAGTTTATTTAGCACCCTAGTCTGAAGTAAAATATACTCTTTACCTTGTCCAAAAGACTTTACATAAGGACTGTCCCTGTTCCAAGCTTCCTGTCGAATGGGTTGTGATTTCATCAATGTTTACATCCTTTCTAGGTCTAATCAACCCTTTGTCCTTACCAGATATGTTTTCATATGAAGAACACTCCCAAATACGATTCTTCCAGACAAGCCTTCATCTAAAAGTTCCACAGGGAAGGCAACCCCAAAAGAGATGATGCCAGGAGAGTTATGAATAGAGTGACTCTAAAGGAGGAAACTGAACTGAATCACCACATTCAATTGCAGTTAAGACCAGAGAGGATCTCTACTAATGGTAGATCACGCATAGGCATTTCATTTCACAAGGTGTCTGTAAATCTTTTTAACAGATGAAGAAGGAGGAGGATGCAATAGTCATTGAAGAAATTACATCAGAGTGGGGTAATATTTCAGATGATATTGAGGCTTGGGAGAAGTAATACTTTTAAGCGTAATCAAATTTGATTGCTGTTTCTGGGAGAAACTGAGGAATTTCACATTGAATATTGATAGCTAAGAGGGGGAAATTAGAGGACTTCCCGAAGAGTATTAAAAGATGCCTCAATAGTCTGCAGTTGGAGGATAGAAAAGACTGAGGAGATCTCTTATCTCAATAGCAAGAGATAAAGTTATCCTGCTAGTCTCATACCAAAGTCTGGATTCTAATCGGGACAAGTGGCTCCCTGAAAATTTGTACAGCTGTATACATATACATACAGTGTATGTATATGTGTTCTTATACATACAAACACGTATATGTAAAACATGTAAACATATTATATGTATATGTTGTCATGCATATAAAAACATAGAAACCCAATAGAAACCCAAGGTTTTCATGAAAATTCTTGACTTCTAGGAGCAGGTCACACATCCTGATAGTTTGTTTCACTTACCTGAAGATAATACAAGGACTTTGCTTTGCAGAATAGTATTGTCCCAATATCACATGCAGACTATTTAAATCCTTCGCTAGCTCCAAGATTATGATTAGGAAGGACTAAGACTTTGGCCAGAGAAATAGTGCAGTGGTTATGCACTTGCCTTGTATACAAGTGATCCATGGTCAGTCCTACACCCCATAGTGGCTTCGAGCTATACCAGGAGGGTCTCTGAGAGCAGAGAAGTAAACCTTGACCACCATGGGGTTTAGCCTCCAAACAAATAAACAAACACTGAAAAGCAAGAAATGTAAGACCCAGAAAATAAAATTCTTAACTTTTTTACCTTGTTTTAATAAAAGTTATTAGTTCAACTGTTCAATTTTCCAGATTTTTTTCTAGTCAAAGGCACAGAAACAATTATGATTGGCTTTATTTCTTCTGAAGAATATTACACATTCAAAATTTAGTAGTGATTTTATATCTGTTATTAAACTGATCAAAAGACCATTATTGTTAACCTTTGTTAGGGTCGTATGCTTGTGTAACTATGCTTACTCATAAATAGTGAGTTGATGATAATTCAGAGGGTACTGTTACTGTGAAAGTTTCAAAGATAACATCTAAGAGATAATAATCATGTTAATGATCCCTGTATTGACTAAATAGATTTGAAACATCATTCAAGTCCACATAGCAAGCAAAACTTAAGGTATAACTAGCAAAGATGTGAATTTGTTGGGTTATTTCAATCTCCCTGTTTGGTACTGCTTCACACATCATTCTAAGAATGTGGTTCTACCTTGTTTCACTAACCAACAAACCTAATTAGATAGACTATTTAAATAGAGATATGAATTATGTAAAAACCATTTAAATCATTTAGTATTCCTGGGAGTTTTATCTTTCTAAGAGAATGATAGAATGTAGAACTTCTAGATAAACTTCTAGATAAATAGAATGGTTATGAAGTTGTATGGCTAAGATACTAGCATTATATCTAGTAAACTTGCATTGTATTTGCAAATACATAATGTAAGCCCTTATCTTAATGTGTGCTAGTCAGACCAAATTCTAGCATGTGTTCTAAGTTCACACCAAATTGGTTCTTATTACTCTGAGTATTAAGATTGACAGTGCTTTACTGTGGTTACTATCTTATAAAACAATAATCTAACTTAAAGTTCTCAGAATACAAATTTTAAACAATTTGTATATGGTGAGCAACAGTGTAACTTTTCACAATGCTTCATTTTTCAGTATTCATAAAGTCAATGTTTAATTCTCTATTCCATATCTAAACTAGAGATGTAGCATATCAACTATAAGGTTCGGTTAATGGTTCCATATTTGTATATCTAGGAAAATATTCTGATCCATATTTTGGCTTAAAGTTAAGTTTATTTAGGAATGTTACAATATAGTCTGAATCAAACAACCTCCCAATTTTGTTGTAAAGATTGGCCAGAAAAAAATTGACTATTAGGTGAAAATTATATATACCATAACCAAAAAGATCATATATTTCAGTTGCATAGTTTTTGTTGTCATTTTTGATAAGACAACTATACATTTAAATTTTCATTATCAGATTTCTAAAAAGAACCTATGTATCTTTTTTGTGATAAACTTGTTAGCTTAGTAAGGTCACTTGAATATTGAAGTTATAGACAAAAAGATAAATTACCTATGTTTTAATCTGTGTATTTATTTAAGGTGTGGTCACTAGGCTGATGAAACAAAATCTAAGAGTACATACTGACATAAACAACATTTCGTCATTGAATATTAATAATTTGACTCATTTAAAAGTTATATTAGAAAAAGAAAACCTTCCCATAGAGAAAAAAATATCCCGCTCTCTTTCATGTCACCAATATTATGATAATACCAATTTATATACTATCTTTGAAGGGTCTGCTTGAAGTAACAACTCTAAGTTCACTAGCTCCTCATATAGACAAATTATCTTCATATTGACAAAACTATTGTCATAATACTGGACAGTAAAAAATATGAGAATACTTAACAACAATAAAAGTGACAAATTTATATATATATGTATATTTTAAAGAAAAAACATTATAAGTTTTCTCTTCTGTCTTGCTTCCCACGCCAATCTCTACAATATAGGTATAGATTAAAATTATTCACATAATTTAAAAATACTAATTCCATATTATAATTTTTCATCCATTAACTTTTGTGTTAATAAATACTACAACATATATTTATACTTTTAAAATTCAGAGCAAAAGCTATTTTGGTTTAAACATTTTGAAATATATTTTCGCCTTCATGACTAGAGGCTAAAATATGCCTAGAATCAGTTACTTTAATTCCTAAAGATGAGTCCTACTTAGTGTCTTAAATGATAGACTAACTCCCTCAATATGAGATGCAGATTTTCTTCACAGGCATTGAAATCATGGGTCTTTTGCTATTTCACAACTACATATCTTCACTTTTTTTCATTCATTCTTTCAGAGTGAATTCACCCAAGAGACCTTTTGTCTTCTCTTGGCATTTCTTTCTAGCTTCTCATGATCAGAATACTCCAGAAATTCAAAATTTCCCTTATACCATTCCACATTTTCTTTCTTATGGCACTGCTTGAATTTCTGTATGAAATGCAAGATAACCAGAACTCAAATGTTTGATCAGTTTTTTAATCAGAATTGTATCTAATAAGATAATCTGATTTTACAATAATCTTATACTCATCTTCTATAAAGGAATATATCTTAATATATTTTAAACATATTGTTATGTTGAATTTTACTCATAATGACATAGATTCATCTTCAGAAAAGAAATATTTATTTTAATACATTTTAAATGTATATTGTTATAGTGAATTTCACCCATAATGACAGGCTCTCAAGAGAGCTTCTTATTTAATTTCCATCATATTTTTATTAAACATTTTGGTTATTTAAGTGATAATGATCTTTGTGCTAAAAACCATTTTATGTTCAACCAGGGAGTATGATTTCTTTCATGATATAGAGTTCCAATTATTACCAAGGGAAACAGTAGCACTGAAAAAAGTGCACGGTAAGTTTCTTTATGAATTAAAATGTAAAAGCATAGATTGCAGCTTGATTTTTTTTAAGCTTTGGGTTATTCCATTTAATAAATATTTAGTTCTCGTTCTCTAAGGTTGGCACTCTGGCAGAATATTACATTAAATATAGTAATTTCTATGGAGATAAAAATTATAGTTCACATTACATTTATTTTTGTTGACATCCTTGTGTCTTAAATTCATAGAACATTTATTTAATAGGAGCATAGAGCTAGGAAAGTTAGCTAAAGCTATTTTCACAATAGTAAAAATGTAGCATAAATATTATATGAAAAAAATTAAGTATTAATATATTTCAGCTCTTAAATACAGAGTTAAAAGAACATAGAACTTTAGAATCCTACTTCTTAAACATTACAGATGATTGGACCATGCTGCAAAATTTTTTTGTGAATGAAACTTGCACATGTTGCAGAATGTCCCTTTGAATCTAATTATGACTTTGGTGATACTGAAGAACCCAAAAGGAAAAGTAGTTTCAGAAATCTCCTAATCATTCTGATTATTCAAATGCATTTTTGTGTATTGTAAGATTAACTAGGTCTTTTGAATTCTCCTTTCCCAATCTAAAAAGCACAAACATTTCCCACTGGGATAAATATTTCAACAAATGCCCCATCTTAAAGATATCTGTAAAAAAATGATTTCCAATAAGCAGAGGTCACTTTCAAGAAAGTTTAACATTAATGTTCCCATAGTAATATGCAGTCTATTTTTCATGATTGTCCTTCAATTCTTACTGGGATAGGAAGCTGTACAGTGGCTATATTTTATTTCTTTAAAGTTTGACAATTAACATCTTGACTATTATAAAGTAAAATAATTTCATTTTAATCTTGTCTAAATTAAAAGGACATTTAAGAGGCAATGCTCTGGTGGGAATAATATCATTATTCCACCATCTCATAGAAAGAATTCAACTATCAGGTAAAAGATTTTCTGGATTATCATCAAAACCTTATTTTCAGTTATTATGTAATAGAGGTCACAAGCGTGTCAATATCAAACACATGCATTGCTTCCTTAATTTTCCAACCTCAAACTAAAGCCAAAATTTTAAGTCACAAAGACATCACTGATAGCACTTGGGATATTTTCAAAGCCGTGCCAGGGATTTAAGGAGCATCACTTCCATTAATCTTACTGAAAGTCTCACGACTAAATCCCTATGCATCGCTTTTAAGATTTGCTCAAAAATGTTTCAGCATAAAGTATGGGCAAGTTATTCATTATAGCTTTTACTTTACAGCATTCTGAAACTGTTCCTAAGTAATTTAGAACTGACTTTTCTCTTCTATAAAATTTCATGAAATAGTTCCTCCCTAAACGAAAGCTTTTCTGTTTGATAATGTGAACTGTTATAAAGAGTAGAGTCTAGTATCTATATGGAGCTTGGCTTAAAGGAAAATAGTAGTAAAATTAAAAGGAAACTAAAGTTCTTTTTGACTTAACTAAAAATAATATAAATGTAGTATTTGATTACTTATATACTATATGCATATGTATAAATATATGTATATATGTCTTAGAAAATATATATGCATTTATGTCTTTATCTATATAAATAAATATTTATTATGTTATACAATTACCATTATTTTAGGAACTAGGCATCCTGAGATTAATGATAGATTAGTTCATGAACAGTTGAGACTATATAAGCAAATATTGTAGAGATATATGACAAGAAACAAATCCAGGAAAAGAATAGATTTGGTATGGACAATCTTCTGAAATTTTTTGAATTGAGGGATTGTTAGCAAAACTTGCTACATAAGACCAGACCTACAACTGTGCTGCTTGTCCCATGTGGAGCAGCCCATGGAGTCTCAAGGAAATGGCTTGGAACCTGGCGGAAGCCAGCATAGCTCCTAGGGTTAGCAGACATGTGGGGGCATGCTGGCGGACTTGGAGCAGGGAGTTGGACACCTCCCCGTCCAGGTCGGTGGGCATGGCTATGGGCAAGGTTCAGACACAACTCACAATTGTGCTGCGAAGCAGCTGCTCAAGAGTCTTAGATGGTGATTTGGTCAGGATCAGGTCCTTCCCAGGATCTTTCACATTTGTACACTGTAATGATCATTCTACTGGCAACAAACTGGGGAGGTTAATGGGGAATGAGGAATTATAATGTCACATTAGAACTCACTATTAATTATACACATAGAGACTTACATCATAAACCATTAATATCTGTAAGGCAAGTCACAAAGTGTAACAGAAGAGAGAGAGAAATACAGAGACAGAGACAGAGATAGAGAGAAAAAAAAGGTGCCTGCTATAGGGGCAGGCTGGGGTTGGGTGGGATTAAGCATTGGGACATTGGTGGTGGGAATGGGGCACTGGTGGAGGGCTGGGTGCTGGAACACTGTATAACAGAGACCCAATTAAGAAAATCCTTGTAATTGTATATCTCAAGATGGTATAATAAAAAGTCTTGCTACATAAATAGAAAACCAGAAAGTATAAAGTCAGTTGATAAGGCTTTGTAATATATGGGTAATTTATCTTACTTTTTTAAAATACTGATATAACCCAATATAGATCTGAGATTATTTCAGATGTCTTGTGAATGAATAATTAGTATGAATAAACAAGTCAGGCAATTAGATCTGCAAGAAAGCAATTTCAAAGAGCAAGTATAGTATAAACATGTGCACCTATGTTTATTCTGGAAGCTTTTTTTCAATGACAAAAATATAAAAACAAATCAAATATCCAACTATGGGATCCAGAATATAAATACAAATGTATATATTTATATCACATCTTATATACCATGTATATAATAGAATACTATGCAACTGTAAGAAAAGATTAAATCATGCAATTAACCACTATTTGGGTAGATCTGGAGAGCATCATGCGAAGTAAAGTAATTCAGGAAGAAGGGAAGAATGGTCTCTCTTATACATGGTATATGCAGATACGTAGTAAGAGAGCAGCAAATAGCCAAAGGCAACAGAACTGGAGAGTTTGTCTAAAGAACTGAATTTACCTGGGCTAGCCAGGAAGGAATGAGGGTGATCTTTGGGACATTGGTGGAGGGAATTGGACACATGGAGGTGGAATAGTGTTGGAATAATGTATGTGTGATGCTTTCATTAAAACATATTTTAAATCCTAGTTCCTTAATATAAATGTGAGGAAAAGTCTTTCCACAAAACAGTCAAAAAATATAAAGATAAAAACTCAAGACATTTTTCCATATAAAGAAAACTAAAACAAATAAGCATAATGGAATTTCAAAGGTAATACAGATAAGAATAATAATTAAAGAACTAATAGGACATTAGGGGAGAAATAATCACTATCACTATCTTCCCGTTCATCATCTATTTGCTAGAGCGGGCACCAATAATATCTCCATATGTCCTGTCTCATACTAGTAGAACCCAAAGGCATCCGCTTGCTCCAGGAACATAAAGAGCCTCAAACCATTATATTAGGTCATGGGAATGACCTAATATAAATGTTACTGGTATTTGGCATATCAAATATGACACGAGCAGCTTGCCAGGCTTGTCATGCGGGTAGCATACTCTTGTAGTCACCTATAAATAAAGCCGGGCTGTGATAGTCTGGTCTGCTGGGTGGAGTTGTGACGGGAGGGAAGTCCGGATGTGGAAAATAGCATCCCCCCATGGAGTCAGGGGGTTGTCTGGCTTGTTGTGAGGCTCTGCTGGGGTGGCAGGCCAGGGCAGGTAACCCGCCATGCCTCCCGGGCACCTCATGAGCGGCTGGGCACAGGGAGAGCAAGTAGCAGCTCTGCCCCATGTCTGAGAGTCTCTGGTTCAGCATATCTGGGCCGGATTGAAAAAAAAAAAAACTGCTGCAGGGTGGGTGTCGATGATCTGGACCGTGATAGTCTGGTCTGCTGGGTGGAGTTGTGACCGTAAGGAAGTCCAGATGTGGAAAATAGCTTCCCCCATGGAGTCGGGTGGGTCAACTGGCTTGTTGTGAGGCTCTGCTGGGGTGGCAGTCCAGGGCTAGAACCCACCATGCCTCTTGGGCGCCTCATGAGTGGCTGGGCACAGGGAGAGTAAGTAGCAGCCCTGCCCCATGTCTGAGAGTCTCTGGTTCAGCATACTGGGCCGTATTGAAAAAAAAACTGCTGCAGGGTGGGTTTCGATGATCCTGGGAGAAAGAAAAGTTCATAATTATGCGCTGTAAGCATATTGAGGTGGGATAGGGTGGAAAGTAGAAGAGACAGTTCAAGATTTACAGAGAAGATATTATCTGTGTTTCTATGAAAAATTAGGACTCTCTAAAGGTTGTGAGTATATGCTGAGTAAACTTTGGGACCTAGGTAGAGGAGTTGAGATATTAACACAAATAATGGTTTATTGGAGATAAAATAGGAAGAATAAACAAAAGGAGATCAAGTGACGAATATTAATAACAGCTGAAGTTAGAAAAGTTGCCAGCAAAATAGATGTGGAAATGTGGTCTGAAAGATGAGAAAAAGAAACTTAATCAAGGATATCCTCATCATCAAAATGATGGTGCTGTGTTATTAGGGACACCAGGGTGAAAGTGCTGACAAGGTTGAAGCCATTGATCACACTAATCATTGCTTTCTTTTTTTGTAGATTGGTGGAAACTTTTAATGCATGGAATTTACAAATAAACATGGATTCAAATGATGAGGGAAATATGAAGGTAGAAGAAAGTTCAATCGAATTAATAGATGTTTTGAAACAGAGCTAACAGGCTAGATGAGGTAGTATTTTGAAAAGTAAAGCTTAGGAGAAAGGTGTTTTGGCAAGAAGGAAAAACAAAAGAGAATTTAGAGGCATATTAGAGATTTAGTGACTAGAGTAACCCCTTTATGCAAAGTAAATTTTCAATTCTTTGTTTCGCTCAAGCATCAAGAAAACTTTAAATATTTTCACTATACAAAGTCACAATCGACCATATCCACACGGTAACCAAGCTCATTGAGATTTGTATGGGAGTACAAGATGCCGCTCTGTCTCATGTTCATTGATTTACAGAAAGCCTTTGATTCTGTGAAGACTGAAGTGGTCATCGAAGCCGTAGCCAAACAGGGTGTTCAAACCCAATACATCAAGATCCTCCATGAGCTCTATTACAGTTTCACCACCAGGATCTCACTATTCTACAAGGAAGTGATCATTGATGTCAAAAAGAGGGGTTCGACAGGGTGATACCATTTCACCAAAACTCTTCAGCGCCACCCTCGAGAACATCATGCGACAATTAGAATGGGAAGGAATGGGAGTGAAGATAGATGGTCAGCAACTACACCACCTCGGCTCGCTGATGACATCGTTCAAATAACACCAAACATTAGCCAAGTGGCACAAATGCTGGCTGACTTTGATCGAGAATGTGGAAAGATAGGTCTATCTTTCCTGAATCTAAAGAAAACTATGTTTAAAAAAAATGAACTAGTTCCAGAGGCCCCATTCACTCTCAATGGAACAGACATCTCTGAATGCAGCAGTTATGTGTACCTAGGTCGGAGACGTCAACATGATGAACGACCTAAAACCTGAGCTGCGAAGGAGGAAGAGAGCAGCATGGAATGCCTTCAAAGGCATCGAAGAAATAGCTAAAAGGACAAAGAACCTCCGGCTCCGGGCACATCTCTTCAACTCCACTGTTCTCCCTGCATTAACATACGCCTCAGAGACCTGGGCCCTAGGAAAGCAGGGTGAGAATGCTATTCGGGTCTCACAAAGAGGAATCAAAAAAGCTATGCTTGGAATATCATGCCTCACTCAAGTGACAGAAGGAATCCAGAGTTTCAATCTCTATTGCTATTCCAGAATCAGGGATGCTGTCTTGTTTGCCAAGGCATCGAAAATCAGATGGGCGCGACATGTAATTCGATTTGGAGACAACCACTGGACTAGAGCCGTTAACGACTGGATCCCTCAAGATGTCAAAAGATCACGTGGTTGCCCACCTACAAGATGGTCAGACTTCCTTGTCAAGACTCTGAACGAACGGTTTGAGGCTCTTAATATTCCTGAATTAACTAGATGCCATTGGGTTACATTGGCATGTGATAGGGTCCAATGGAAATGTTACTGGTGCCCGCTTGGCAAATCAATGAATAACAGGACTCAGGTGATCAAGTGATACAAAGTCATTCACAAGATGATTTGTGTGATAATTGCCCAAAGACTATATATATATATATATATATATATATATATATATATATATATATATTAGTAAGGATATACTTGATTCCCTGTTTGAATATTAGTGTGCTAAAAATGTTTATTGTTCTCCTTTGAGTATTTTTTCTAGGTAGGTTGATAGAGACATCCATAATTTTTTTTTCTTAGGGAAAAAAAGCATGACAGAAGTCTTTTGTTGGAAAATACACATAATCACTGCAATTATAGAATGGTCGTACTGCAATTTCCATGTCAGGTTCTTAAAATATTCTCAATAAGAGAGATGCTTGGATTTCACTGGACAGGCTAGTTACATAGACAACTGGCTTGAAGCTGTCATGGAAAGGCAATTCCACCAGATATCGGGCGAGGGACTAGAAGTTGTGTGGGAATTTTAAATGATTACAATATCACATTAAAAGTTTAAAGGCAACTGTGGGATTCAGAGGAGATGGATGAGAGAGCAAAATTGGTGGAATTAATCACATTATCCGATGCTATTATATTTCTTAAAATGCATGTAATATTAAAGCTATCTCTTGGGGACACCTGTGAAAGGGAGTTGTTCATAATTGTTTCTGAATGCTCATAATAAAATGAGACAATTAGTCTTTTTTCTAATGTATTAGCTATGATTATTAGTTTCATCTGCATGAGACAGGAAAAAGAGTATGAAAGTGGCAGGTCAAGGAGAAAATCATTTTTTTTCTTATGTGATAGTTTGAATAAGAGGTCCTGGACCTCCACCAACATCAAGAAACTTGGTTTCTAGATTTAATTTCTTCACAATCTTCAATGTTTATTTTGCACTTTTTGTCCCAAATCCCCAGTTCAGCAAGGCACCACGTTCTAAGCTTCCATACTGCTTTTGAATATATGGCATTGTAGGTGAGAAATTAGCCACAGCAAAGGCTGGTATAAGTGTGATGTTTATTCTCGAGTTTCTGTGCTCCATTCAATTGGGAGGGTTTCAGATTGCTGATCTTCAAGCCCTTGTTCTTCATTAAAATGAGTCTTGCTTATCTCTACGTATCTCTACTTGCTCTTTTCCACTCAAGAGAAGCTTGTGTTCTCTCTCAGAACTCGGACTGCTCTTTTTTTCTTCCCTCACTTCTTTCTAAATAAGTTTCAGTAAAAACTATCTTGCTTCACACACAGAAAGAAGAAAAGCTATGGGAGTTTCATATATGAGTAAGAAGAGGCTATTTAGAGTCACCTGAAAGTCCTTTTTGCATACTGCTGGAGTGTTCTGTTTTGATTGAGAGTTTCCTTCTGTTTTCAGCAATGTTTCTCATAGAAAGGGCTCAGGAGGTCCATGTTTTACATAATACATGTGATGACTCACTTGAAATAAACATCTTCTTTGGAGCTGGGATGTCTTTTCTAGTCTTTTGTTCAGAATAGAGAAGCATTTTGAAAGAGAGTGATAATTACTTTTGATTTTATTGTGCTTTATGTCCACAGAGTAGCTTCAATAATTGTTAGCTCATATTGGGAAAATGCTTTTAAAAGGTTTTGCTAATATTTTTATTTGATTATGAGCTTAACTGAAGTTGTCCTATATAGAACTGGACTCCACATGGAATTTTTTCTTTGTCTTTAAAGAGATGGTAACAGATTCTTCAATCACAGATTCTTTACCCTTTTTTTTAAATTTTTTTATTATACCACCATGAAACATACAATTACAAAGGTGTTCATAATTGGTTCTTGGTAATACAGTATTCCAGCACCCATCCCTCCACCAGTGCCCCATTTCCACCACCAATGTACCCCTCCCCTCCGTCCCCCACCCGCCTTAATAGCAGGTACCCCAGTTTCCTCTCTTTCTCTCTCTATCTCTCTCTGCCTCTGCATCTCTCTCCCTCTTATTTTACACATTATGGCTAGCCCTGCAGATATTTAGAGTTTATCACTTAAGTCTCTTTGTGTATATTCAGTGGTGAGTTTTAATCTGCCATTACCATTTCCCATATTTATTAAAACACTGGTATCTATATCCTATTAATGAATGCAGTCATTCTATATCTGTCCTTTTCCTTCTGACTAATTTCACTCAGCATGATAGACTCCATGTCCATCCATTTGCAGGTAAATTTCATAATTTCATCCTTTCTGACAGCCGCATAGTATTCCATAGTGTAGATGAACCACAGTTTCTTTAGCCAGTCCTCTGTTCTCGGGCATTTAGGTTGTTTCCAGATTCTAGCTATAGTGAATAGCGCAGAGATGAATAAAGAAGTACAGATAATGTTTCTGCTATTTTT
Organism: Cryptotis parvus; assembly: GCA_021461705.1. Lineage (NCBI taxonomy): Eukaryota > Metazoa > Chordata > Mammalia > Eulipotyphla > Soricidae > Cryptotis > Cryptotis parvus. The sequence continues at coordinate 129,809 of JAJIBD010003700.1, forward strand.
TTTCGGTCTCTAGGGTATATTCCCAGGAATGCTATTGCTGGATCAAATGGGAGCTCAATATCTAGCTTTCGGAGGAATGCCCATATTGTTTCCCAAAAGGGCTGGACCAGTCGGCACTCCCACCAGCAGTGGATGAGAGTCCCTTTTTTTTCCCCACATCCACGCCAGCACCGGTTGTTCTTGCTGTTTTGGATGTGTGCCAGTCTCTGTGGGGTGAGATGGTACCTCATTGTTGTTTTGATTTGCATCTCCCTGATGATTAAAGATGAAGAGCACTTTTTCATATGCCTTTTGGCCATTCGAATTTCTTCTCTTTGGAAGCTTCTGTTCATTTCTTCTCCCCATTTTTTGATGGGGTTGGCTGTTTTCTTCTTGTGGAGTGCTACCACCAGTGCCTGATATATTCTGGATATTAACCCCTTGTCAGATGGGTATTGGGTGAATATCCTTTCCCACTCTGTGGATTGTCTTTGTATCTTGGTCACCGTTTCTTTTGAGGTGCAGAAGCTTTTCAATTTTATATAATCCCATTTGTTTATCTTTGCTTCCATTTGCTTGGCCAGTGGTGTGTCGTCTTTAAAGATACTTTTCGTTTCGATGTCATAGAGTGTTTCTCCTATGTTTTCTTCAATGTACCTTATAGATTCATGTCTGATATCGAGATCTAGAATCCATTTTGATCTGACTTTTGTGCATGGCGTTAGAAGGAGGTCTAAGTTCATTTTTTTCACATGTAGCTGCCCAGTTTTCCCAGCACCATTTGTTGAAGAGGCTTTCTTTGCTCCACTTAATATTTTTTGCTCCTTTATCGAAGATTAAGTGGTTGTATATTTGTGAGTGCATTTCACGATACTCAGTTCTATTCCATAGGTCTACGGGTCTGTCTCTATACCAATACCACACTGTCTTAATTACAACTGCTCGGTAGTAGAGCTTGAGGTTGGGGGAAAGTGATACCTCCCATCTTCTTTTTCCCAAGGAGATCAACGAAACCAAAATCTGGTTCTTTGAAAAAATAAACAAGATTGACAAACCACTTGCAAGACTTGTAAGAAAAGGAAAAGAGAGAACCCAAATAAATAGAATCATAAATGAAAATGGAGACATCACAACTGAAAACCCAGAAATTCAAAAGATCATCAGAGATTGCTATGAGAGCCTGTATGCCACGAAACAAGAGAACCTAGAAGAAATGGACAAATTCCTGAATTCCTATAGCTTCCCAAGTCTGCAACAAGAAGATTTGGAATACCTCAACAAACCTATCTCCATCGAGGAAATAGAATCGGTAATCAAAAGTCTCCCCAAACACAAAAGCCCAGGCCCAGATGGATTCACCAGTGAATTCTACAAAACCTTTAAAGAGGACCTACTCTCAATTCTTTTTTAAGCTCTTCCGGCAAATTGAAGAAACAGAAATACTCCCAAATAGCTTTTACGAGGCACATATCACCCTGATACCCAAAGCAGACAAAGATGTCACAAAAAAGGAAAACTACAGACCAATCTCCCTGATGAATACAGATGCTAAGATCTTCAACAAAATACTAGCAAATAGAATCCAAAGAGTCATCAAAAAGATTGTACACCATGACCAAGTGGGATTCATCCCGGGAATGCAAGGATGGTTCAACATCCGCAAGTCAATCAACATAAAACATTATATCAACAAAAAGAAAAAATAAAAACCATATGATCATATCAATAGATGCAGAGAAGGCATTTGACAAGATTCAACACCCGTTCATGATGAAAGCTCTCCATAAAATGGGGATTGAAGGAACCTTCCTCAAGATAATCCAGGCCATCTACTACAAGCCCACAGCGAGCATCATTCTCAATGGGGAAAAACTGAAAGCCTTCCCTTAAGATCAGAGACAAGACAAGGCTGCCCGCTCTCACCACTTCTATTCAATATAGTACTGGAAGTACTTGCCATAGCAATCAGGGAAGAAAAAAGACATTAAGGGCATCCAGATAGGAAGGGAAGAAGCCAAGTTATCACTATTTGCAGATGACATGATATTATACCTGGAAAACCCAAAACTCTCTACCAAGAGGCTCCTAGAAATAATACATTCTTATAGTAGAGTAGCAGGGTACAATATCAATACCCAAAAGTCAATGGCCTTCCTATATGCAAACAGCGAAAGAGAAGAAAGGGACATTAAAGAAACTATCCCATTCACAATTGCACCGCAGAAAATCAAATACCTAGGAATCAGTTTGACAAAGAATGTAAAGGATCTCTACAAAGAAAACTACAAAACGTTACTTCAGGAAATAAAGAAGACCTGAGGAAATGGAGACACATTCCCTGCTCATGGATTGGAAGGATTAACATTATCAAAATGGTAATACTCCCTAGAGCTTTATACAGATTCAATGCGGTCCTTATAAAGATACCCATGATGTTCTTCAAAGAAATTGAACAAACACTCCTGAGATTCTTTACCTTTATTTGCTTTATTTCTATTACGGTTGCTGTAAGATGGTACAGATTTTATCACCGAAAGAGTCACTATCACTATCTTCCCGTTCATCTATTTGCCTCGAGCGGGCACCAGTAATATCTCCACAATATATCCTGTCTAATGCTAGTAGAACCCAAAGGCATCTGCTTGCTCCAGGAACATAAAGAGCCTCAAACCATTATATTAGGTCATGGGAATGACCTAATATCAATGTTACTGGTATTTGGCATATCAAATATGACACGAGCAGCTTGCCAGGCTTGTCGTGCAGGTGGCATACTCTTGTAATCACTTCTGAATAAAGCATTTATTGATGAACCGGGCTGTGATAGTCTGGTCTGCTGGGTGGAGTTGTGACAGGAGGGAAGTCCGGATGTGGAAGATGGTGGCTCCCATGGAGTCGAAGGGTCGTCTGGCTTGTTGTGAGACTCTGCTGGGATGGCAGGTCAGGGCTAGAACCCGCCATGCCTCCCGGGTGCCTCATGAGCGGCTGGGCACAGGGAGAGCAAGGAGCGCCTCTTCTTCAGCATACCTGGGCCGGATTGAAAAAAACCTGCTGCAGGGTGGGTGTGGATGATCCGGGCTGTGATAGTCTGATCTGCTGGGTGGAGTTGTGACGCAGAGGGAAGTCCGGATGTGGAAGATGGTGGGCCCCAGGGAGTCGGGGGGTCATCTGGCTTGTTGTGAGGCTCTGCTGGGGTGGCAGGCCAGGGCTAGAACCTGCCATGCCTCCCGAATGTCTCCTGGGCACCAAAAGAAAGAAAAGAGAAAGTGCTGTGGAACTTCCAAAGTAAAGAAGGTTTGCGTCTACTACAGGACCCAGAATTAACTTCAGCAAAGATTTCAAGAAATGATTGGGATCTTTTGCTGTATACATTTTTTTGTAATTTGATCCTTGTTATAACCTTTCAATTTCATGTACCAGTTGTTGTGCTCAGATTATTATTGTGTTAGTAGTATTAACACAAATTTGAGTTGTAGGAGAATGTATTATTCAGGCTGAACAATAGACAATCCTTGCCAATGCTGTAGGAATGAAACATTTAGTGGCCCAGACATTGATGAATCTCTGAGTTGAGTAAAGAAGATGGTTGAGAAACTATATGACTGAGACTTCTGAGAAGAAAGGTAATAAGAACAAAAGTAGAAAGCGTTCTATTTTTTCTTAAAATCTATGTCAAACTTAATTCTGGGTCAGGTAGTAGCTTCTCTACCTTCTTTTTTAACAATGGCACAGAACAGAAAGGAAAACTCACAAAAAAGATTAAGCATAGTGAGAAATTGGATCATATAGCGATTAAACCCAGAAAATAGTGAAAGATATTTATCCTCACACACATATGTATATATACATACACACACCATCAAGGTGTTGCATGTGTGACTGCAGTGCCGGGCTATGTCAGCAGGTGGCAGACAGGAGACAGATATTTCTATACCAGGGCTCTGCCCCATGGGGCCTGGATGGTTGATGGTCTGACATAGAAATAGATTGGGCCCTCTGGGTAAATCCAGAGCCATGGCAGAGCCTGGCATCTACCCATGGTGTATTTCATATGCCAATAGCAGTGACAATAATGGACCTCACTCCCAACAAATAGGGATGTTACTGGCGCCCACTTGAGCAAATCGATGAATAACGGGAAGACAAGTGACAAGTGATATGAGAGGGCTACACAAAAAACAGAAAGGAAACTAATCTTATTTTCAAATGAATATTTCATTTTACTTCCTGTTGTTATCTATTAAATTGTATGTAATATTATAAATTCCTTTGGCCCACTTACTCTCTTTTTCATTTCTCTCCTTTTATCGTTCTGTTTATTTTGTTCTTTGGGCTATGCTTTGTAGTCCACAGCACTTCCTCTTGGCTTCACTCTCAGGGGCCAATCCTGGAACTCAGCTCTCAAGGTACCAGGGATTAAGCCTGGGTTGTTTGCATGCAAGGCAAGTATCATACATGCTATACTGATTCCAGTCTACTTTTCTTTACTAAAATGAAATAGTTTTATTTACAAAATCTTAGAGAAAGACAGTTAGTTAAAGAGAGATAGAAGAAAGAATCACATAAGATGAAGGAAAAGAACACACTCCAGGTAAGGATGTGTAAATTCGGAGTATATTGCGTGCCCTATCTATGTCTTAATACAAATTCATTTTATCTTTGCATTCTGTCAAGATTTCATTATAATGAACTGTGTAGTGAAAATTAGCATTGCCTATTTTTCTTTATATTTCTGACAATTCAAATGATTTTATAAATATAATTTTACAGCCTTTTCTTACCAATGACTATCTGAACATTAAAGTCTATTTTGACAAACAAAAAATAATTGAGGGGCCGGAGCGATAGTCCAACAGGTAGGGCATTTGCCTTGCATGCGGCTGGCCTGTGCCAGCCCAGGTTCGATCCCCGGCATCACATATGGTCCTCCAAGCACCAGCAGGAGTAATTCCTGAGTGCAGAGCCAGGAGTAACCCTTGAGCTTCGCCAGGTGTGACCCCAAAACCAAAAACAAAAAATAATTGAGCAAAGAATTACAGAAAAAGTGGCCTGATTATAATACACCACCATTTAAAAATGTTTTTATAATATTTTTTCACACTGTCTATATGATAAAAGTATTTGAAAGAAATGAATTTACTATTTGATATCAAATCAAGTTTTAATGTTCAAGGATAAGTCACATTTATTACTACATACTATACTGGTTTTACCACAAATTTAGGTGGATATACATTAATAAAATAAAATATGGTTTGTGCCAGATCATAGTTTTACTTTTTACTAAGAGGAGCAAAAAAAAATTGTGTGGTTGTTAGAGGAGGGAAACAGAAGAGTTCTACACAGCTTCTTACACAGTTTGCAAGAAAACTTGTAAGTAGAAATTTTGCACCTGTATTGATATTACATTGTGTAGTATATTATTAGATCCAGTGAAGTAAGGATGAATGAAATCAAGTAATATTCTTAGGATGCTACTTTGTAGAATATCTTGTGTCATTGTGCATCCACATTTTCAGCATCAACCTTTTTAGATTATGTACCTGTCAGTAGCAGGATTAGGTAGCAATTTGCCCGCCTGACACTGAAATGAAATATTAGCAAATGGATAGAGAATGAATGAATCTTTTATTTAGTTATGAAGGGGACATATGACATATCGCTGGCAAAATTCTGCTTTCTCTATGCATTTGCATGTGTGAATGTGAGTTTAAATTGTGTGACTGGCATTTTTAATAAATCCCAAGGTACTTAAAAGACACTAAAATTTCAAAATGATCCTGATCTGTAATATACCACTACGTTGGTATCAACATTTCTTAAGGTTTTGTATGAGGAGGACAAATTACTGACTCCAAATAAAAATGAGCTAAATCCTTTCTCTCCTTTTGCTCACTCTTTAGAATTAATTGGTTTTGGCTTGCCAGAATCAGAGTGCAGACCATAAAGAATGGAAGGGTTTGGCATGTACCATGCTTTTCCTACTGCATTAATTGAACAGTAAATGTGATTTTGGTCAATAAAATAAAACAGGCTTCCCAAAGCACACAAAGAGAAGCCTTAGAGACACTAAGTATTTAGTAAGGGAGAATTGTGAACACAACTTAAAGCCAGTACAACAAATAAATTCAAATAAATTCAGTCTAGTCAAAGGCACTAGACTAGTGCCTCTTGTTTATATATTCATTTAAGTCATTTTATAAAAATATATTTATCTGTCTGGCGTGGGTGGGTTCTCTCTCTTCCGGGGCAACTGGCATGGAGGCAGAGGAAAGGGCAGGGCCCAAAACTCCACTCCGAGTCCAGTCAACATGGTCTCTCCCCCGCTCATGAGAGCAAACCCTTGGAGAAATGTTGGACTCGGCCAGGGTATGGCCGAGTCCCTTACCGGGAGGTCAGCTCCATGGGTTGCTTCCACATGGGGCCGGCCGAGCAGCACAGCTGTGGGTCTGAAGTGGATGGGTCTATCTCTTCCAGGGTTGCAAATTAGCTGAGTCTGGCATGGGTAGTTCTCTCTCTTCCGGGGCAACTGGTATGGAGGCGAAGGAAAGGGCAGGGCCCAAAACTCCACTCCGAGTCCAGCCAACATGGTCTCTCCCCGCTCATGAGAGCAAATCCTTGGAGCAATGTTGGACTCGGCCAGGGGATGGCTGAGCTCCTTACCGGGAGGTCAGCTCCATGGGTTGCTTCCACATGGGGCCGGCTGAGCAGCACAGCTGTGGGTCTGAAGTGGATGGGTCTGGTATTGCAGGTATAAACAAAGGTTATGCCAATGACTAATACCGAGATTATCTCTTATGTAAAACACTGGAGAGAGGGGGCTGGTATAAAGTAATACATCTTAATTTTATGAGCTTCATGTGATCTCGATAGTACCCAAAAGGTCCTTCTTATTATTATCTGCACCAGGGTGATTCTGAGTATCTTGTTCTCGTGTACTGAAAGGGTCATACTCGCCTGCTTAGAGCAAACTAGTATGATCCTTCCTATAGTCTTTCTATAGTCTCAGCGTAGTCTCCTGGTAAATTCTAACTGTCCCATGATGGGTGCAGTGGGTATAAAGAGGAGTTGTGCCCAATCTAGAAAACATAGAAGTCTTAGTAGATGTATAAGTCAGAAGTGATCCAGTCAAGGTAACTTCTGTAACTGCCACACCCTCTAGCAGTGTTTACATAGAAGAGAGGTCTCATTAGAATGAACCTTGGCTGAAATAGATTAAGCTGAGAGTGGGCAAAACAACAAAGCTCCCAGATTAGCTAGATCTGTCATCCAACAACTCTCCCTTTTTTGAAGTGGCTGCGCGATATTTTTTATAGGATACTGAATTTTGCATAAAGTTCTTCCCAATTTCTTTCACATTTATACATAGTAAACAGTTATAGACATGTTTTAACTGATACCAGTAAGCCTGGCAAGTAGCCAGAGCAAACCACACATCATGCAATTAGTCATTCTCAACATCCAGACTCCATAGTTCCTCAGAGCTCCATCCAAGAGAAAACCTGATCTTCCCCCTTTAAGTTTCATCAGTGAATGCTCTGGCTGATAGCCTTCTACTGAGACTATACCACCTACACGGTAGGCCTGGCAAGCTACCGTGTTTTATTTACTTTTTATGCCAAAGACTAGTAACTATTATGGACCTCAGTTTCATAACCTGAAGAATGGCTTTGGGCTCCTCCTGTCCCTGTAGCAAGTAGATGCCCTTGGGTTGCACTTGCTTGTGACAGAACTAATGGAGATGTTACTAGTGCCCAACCGAGCAAATCGATGAATAATGGGAAGACAGTGATACAGTGATACAGTGATATTTATCTGTATTCAATAACCCAAGTATGTGATTCAAATGGTAAAACACATGTCTTGATATGCAAGGTTTAGGGTTTTGTCACAGCACTTCAGCACCCCCTGAACAACTCTGGCAGTGTCTCCAAAAAATATGTTACATGGACTTAATGTACAAGTAACCGAAACATTATTGGTTATCATCAGCAATGCTCTTTGCATAATTCACCACGATTTCATTATTTATATTGATTGTATTTCCAATACTCTGAATTAACAACTTTTTGATCTCATATTTTATAACCCTGTCTTAAACTTCCTTTTTAATTTGTATATTCATGATAATACTCTAAGCCTTAGCTTCTTTATAAATGAGGGCCCATGATTCTATAATTAATATACTACATTTAACTATTCTGTTTCAATAGTTTACTTTCATGTTATTATTTTATATTTTTCTTTTAACCAAAGGTCTGTTATTATTTTAATTTGCCTGTGATCTCATAAGCACGGCAAGCCTGGCAAGCTGCTCATGTTGTATTTGGTATGCCAAATACCAGTAACAATTATATTAGCTCATTCCCATGACCTAATATAATGGTTTAAGGCTCTTTATGTTCCTGCAGCAAGCTGATGCCCTTGGCTCTACTGGCATGAGACAGGACATATAGAGATATTACTGGTGCCCGCTCTAGCAAATAGATAATCAACAGGAAGATCGTGATCGTGATCGTGATCTCATAAAATTTTCATTTTTCTCTACTTACGTTAACTCCATAATTAACCATAATCACTCACACACATGTTTGACTTCTTTTTTTTGCTATTTTCTCTCTGTCAACATGAAATCTGATAAAATCCTACTTAACTTCTATTCTGTGAAAGAACCTGGGATGACTCAGCATAAATGAAGAAAAATTCTCCTTTTGACTGACTATGGGAATCATGATTTTCATTGTGGAAACAAGGTGGGATCATGGAATCACAAGGTATGCCAGTGGGGAATGGATGAAAACTCAGGAGTCCAGCTCAGTTTTAAAAAGGCTTTACTCTCACAGGTTCTGGTATACAATCCAGTAACAGGAAAACCAGTGTCCCACCCTACAGCAAGGTCTATTTCATGCCCAGGTATGCCTGACCCAGAGACACAGATACACGGGGCAGAGCTACTACCAGCTTTCCCTGTGCACAGCTGATCATAAGGCGCCCAGGAGGGTAGGCGGGTTCTAGCCCTGGTCTGCCATCCCAGCAGAGCCTCACAAGAAGCCATAGGAACCCCCCCACACCACGAGGGCCGCCATTTTCAACATCCAGTCTCCACAGCTCATCAGAGCTCCACCCAGCAGTAAAGCAGATCACAAGCCCTGATCATCAGAGACCCACCCTACAGCAAGTTATATTTCAAGCCCAGGTATGCCTGATCCAGAGACTCAGATACACGGGTTAGAGCTGCTACCAGCTCTCCCAGTGCACAGCTGGCCAAAAGGCACCCAGAAGGGAAGGCAGGTTCTAGCCCTGGCCCACCATCCTAGCAGAGTCTCACAAGAAGCCAGAGGGACCCCCACACCATGAGGGCAGCCATTTTCAACATGCGAACTCCATAGCCACACCCAGAGCCACACCCAGCAGAAAAGCACATGTTTCCCCATCCTCGTGCAGCCGCAAATTCGTCAATAAATGCACAAGATATGAGTCTACTAGTATCCCACCCACATGGCAGAGCCTGGCAAACTACCTGTGTCGTATTTGATATGACAAAAAACCAGTATCAATTATAGACTTCATTCCCATGACCTGAAGGAATGATTTGAGGTTCTTCATGTTCCTGGAGCTAGCAGTTTCCCTTGGGCTACACTAGCATGTGACAGGACATATGGAGATGTTACTGGTGTCCACTTGAGCAAACCAGATGAACAACGGGAAGACAGTGATACAGTGAGACATTGATATTTTTTGCAACAAGTTAACTTTTACACACACACACACACACACACACACTCACACAGAGTTCTCTCAGCAAAAAACTAAGTTCTGTGAAGACTAAAAAATTTCTGTTTTCTGTATCTGGTTTCATGACTCAAGACTGAGATTTAGTAGAATAGATATCTATCAGATACTTGGTATAGAGTAGGTATACAAAACTGTTTGTTGAGTAGATGAATTAAGGAAGGAGGGAATAACTTCAATGTTAACATTAGTTTAGATCTTATATAATTTTGGGAGAAATTTTATAATACAAGTCTAGTTCTAGACACCAAAATATGGAGATATATTACTATTTTAGTGCCACCTTGCTGTTAGAAGCAAAATAATTACTTCTGTCTAGGTCTTTGTAGAAAATATATGCCTGTGTTCTTTTTACAGCACTCCTTTCCTGCCTTTATCTTTGTCTTGCAATGTATTATATGTGTTTCTGGCTTGAAATATATTACATATGTTTCAGCCAGAAGCCTGCTGACAAATAGCATCTGAGGAATTAAATGCCTAAGTTCAGGATAGAGGCAGCTCTGAGACTAGGATTCAGGACCTCTTCTGTTTATTTTTAGCTGCTCTGATTATAACTGCTCCCTCCATCAAATTTAAGGAAAATTAGACCCATTCAGTGGGGAATTCTAAAAAGCAGACACAGTCACAGACAATCAATTCTTAGGGATGTGATTAGGTGATGATAGCTTGTCCCCTATCTGGGTGTGGAGTGGGGATAACATTATTTTGCTAAACCAAGTTGGCGATCAGCAGATGCAGACCCTAGGCTTTTGTTATACCCACTAGAGTATATTTAAATAGGGTGTCTTTCTGTTTTTAATTTCTGCTAAGCAATGACACACTTTCTTATATTTTTCTCTTCTCTTGCTCATAGAATTTTTCTCGTAATCTTATTGTCCTCTTCATCTTCACTTCCAGACAGTTCCTGTTTGAGGAGAGTTGCTTAGAGTTAGCTTCTTATTCCCTAGAGCTGTCTCTCTTTTTGTTTTCATCCTAAAATCTTGATGCCTAGGCCTCCATTTGCTGGAGAGTTTTGCATATCCTGAGTTTGCTTTCAAAGGTAGAAAAGATGTTCTCTTGGGTATTTATTTCTTCAAAATGGTGCACTCACATTGCCATCCACATTAAAAAAAGAATCCTGAAATACTTAGGTTACTTATCCACAGAGGACAAAAAAAGCTAACCAGTGCTTGGTTAGTTACTGTCATTTGATTTTCAACTGCTTAATTATGTTCTACCTTTAGTCCTTAGAGCTGTTGAATACAACAGTATTTTTTCTAATTTTATGCTAAAAATTAATCCTATTCTATTTATGCTTATTTAGAACTGTATATTCTTTATTATCATTTGATCTCTGTTACATTGATTTTGAATAGTCAGCAAACTAAGTTGCTATGAGTTTAGTCCTCCATGAGACTCAAAACTTTCTACCTGTAGAAATCAACTACCTTATGGGAGAACTCCACAAAGGATAATTTGTTTTCTTTATTGCAGGTTAAAAAAGAATGTCATTTAATTTCAGAAACAAAAACTTTAAAATTTTCATTAAAACAACTCAGCAGGGTTATTTAATTTGACTCCGCATTTCCCTAATGTGTTATCCTAATGCACATGTTTGACTTCTTTCCATCTAGAGCTTTACTTGAAGGCTATGCCCACCTCTCTCAGTGATTAATTCCTTCACTTGTATCACTTGTATCACTTGTCTTCCTGTTGTCCATCGACTTGCTCGAGCAGGCACCAGTAACATCTCCATACGTCCTGTCACATGCTAGTGTAGCCCAAGAGCAACTGCTCGCTCCAGGAGCATGAAGATCCTCAAACCATTCCTTCAGGTCATGGGAATGAGGTCTATAATTGTTATTGGTTTGTGGCATATCAAATACGACACGGGTAGCTTGCCAGGCTCTGATGTGCAGGCGGTATACTCTTGTAGTAGCCTCTCATCTCTTCCATTTATTGATGAATGGGGAAAGATCAGTTTTTTCTGCTGGGTGAAGCTCTGATGAGCTGTGGAGTCTGGATGTGGAAAATGGCGGCCCTCGTGGTGTAGGGGTTCCTCTGGCTTCTGTCGAGGCTCTGCTGGGATGGTGGGCCAGGGCTAGAACCTGCTTTCCCTCCTGGGCACCTCATGGTCAGCTGGGCACAGGGGAAAGCCAGAAGCAGCTTTGCCCTGTGTATCTGAGTCTCTATCAGGCATTCCCTTACTGCTAAGTATTTTGTAAGATTCTCCTAGTAAACAGATATGTTGCCTCTCTGTTCTTTTCTTTTCTGCCATTTCTCCATATCTTAACAAACATTCCTCTATGAGAATTCTTTCACCTACAAAGGTGAAAATTAGCTAATTTGTTATTAAACAACTTATTGGTGTGAATAAAGGGACTGCATGAAAGCCACATTGTTTGACTAAGGGTACCTAATACCTCCTTGAATAACAAGTGCATTTTACTGGAGGTCTTTGGTTATATTTTTTGTTGTGATATTTTTTTGTTGTGATTTACTTTATTATTGATTACACTTCTGAAGTGTAATCAATAATAAACTAAAAAGAAGTGTAATTAATAATAAACTAAAAGAAAATCAAGACTCATTGAGTAATTTCTAACTGCCTATCTCTTTGCTATATGTCTTACATTCTTAAAAAATAAACTATACAAATACACTATTGGAAGTTTAAAAAATATGTTAACGATCATTTTGCTAATGAAATCTGAGATTACTATGAATAACTAACTTGCCCAAGGTCACACAACAAGTTTGAAATAACCTATATTTTAGTCCAGAAATTACTCATTTGACTTGGGATGAAGTTTAAATAATTTTCCAAGTGTCTTAAAACAAGTAATTAGCAGATTTAATAACCAAGGTGAATTTTCCACAAACCACAGAGACTGGCACACAACAAAAAAGAACAAGAACAACAAGTGCTGGAGTGAATTTTGGGAGAAAAGGACTCCCCTTCATTGTTGGTGGGAAAGCTGACTGCCCAGCTTTTTTGAACAATAATATGAACATTTATCAAAAACCTAGAAATTGAACTTCCATATGACCCAGCAATACCACTTTTTGGGAATATACTTCTGGACCTCAGAAACACACAACAGAAATGATTTCTGTGTTTATTATGGCACTACTCACAATAGCCTAAATCTGGAAACAATCCCAAGTGCTCGAGAACAGATGATTGGTTAAAAAATACCATAGCATATCTACACAGTGGAATAGTTAATGGCAGCTGTTAACGAAAAGAAAGTCATGGAATTTGATTATAAATGCATGAACATGCAGAGTATCATGCTGAACGAAATGAGCCAGGTAGAGAGGACAGGCATAGAATGATTGCTCTCATTGTGGGATATAAAAAAACATAATTTGGAACCAGTACTGACAGACAGTAGGAACAAAAGCCAGGAGGATTGGTTCATGATTGGAAGCTTGCTTTAAGTGCTTGGGTAAAGACAGTTTGGATAGGGAACACTACTACGAAGATGATCACTCTAGAACTGCATGCTGAAAGCAGATAAAGGAACAAACATGACAACCGCTCTGTATTGCAAACCATAATGCCTAAGGGGAGAGAGAGTGATAAAGGAAAAAAGAGTTTGCTATAGAGACAGATTGGGAGAAGGGGCAGGAGAGAAAAGGGGACATTGGTGTGAAATGTCCACTGGCGGAGGGATGGATATTTGAGCACTGTATGACTAAATAGCCTTGTAACTGTATCCTACTGTGATTTAAAAAAAAATCAAAAGGTTTAATTTTTTTTCTTTATGGGTTACACTTGGCAATGCTCAGAGGTTCCTCCTGACTCTGCACTCAGAAATTACTCCTGGAAGTTCTGGGATGTCAGACATATGGGATGTCAGGAATCGAACCCTCGTCTGCCATGTATAAGGCAAATGCCCTACCCACTGGACTATCTCTTGAGCCCCTCAAAAGGCTTAAATTAAAAAAAAAATAAAGGTTAGTTAAAAAATCATAAACTTTTATGTTAGATCTACATTTATTATATCATAACAACTTTATAGATAGAACTAAATGCTTCAACATCGTTTACAATATGAGAAGGTTGTATTACTTATCTATAGCTACTATCATTCTGGGTAACTCTCAACTACAAAACAACAGTGACACAATGATTAATGTTGGTTTGGTTTCTTGTTCTGAGGGTTTTAACTAACCTAACTGAACTGGCTCATTTGCTTAAAATCACCTTTATAAATTCCAAACAGATCTCATCTTGGATTATCTTGTATGTCTGGAGTTTTGCTGACTGCATGAGATCTTCGAAAACTCATGGGAATGAACTTGGTGGCTAATTATTCAGAAAGTTAGTCTAGGAAAGTTTTGATGAAAATCATAGTGGACCAATGATCAGGAAAGTTCAGCCCTACAGGTACATTTTAGTTTTCATTTTACATTCAATTTTCTAATTAAATAAAATTACAAAGAAAAATTCCATATTCTGAAAGTCCCACAGAGTATGTGGGGTAATCATAGAAAGAAGTGTGAAGAAGTGTGCCATTTTGATATGAGTAGACTGCCCAAAAATCCAAGCAAAATATTAGCAGAAACAGAAAATTAACCTAAAATGCCTCTGAAGCTTTAATCAAGCAATTTACTTTCTAAAAAAAAACAATGCACATACCTTTCCCCACAAAAGGTCTCTAACATTTTCTTTAGTAAAAATTATCTTCTTTATGCCTTTCACTTGTCTTGTCTTTCCGTTGTTCATCGACTTGCATGAGCGGGCACCAGTAAGCAAGTCCTGTTGTAAGCAAGTCTACTCCAGGGGCATCTGCTTGCTCCAGGAACAGGAAGTGCCTCAACCCAAACTTCAGGTCATGGGAATGAGGTCCAAAAAGGGGAAAGATCAGGTTCTCTCTTGGGTGGAGCTCTGAGGAGCTGTGGAGTCTGGATATTGAAAATGACTGATCTCATGGTGTGGGGTTTGCTCTGGCTACGTGCTAGGTTCACTGGGATGACAGGTTACAAGTAGAACCTGCTTTGTACTGTATACAGTGTATAAATGTGAAAGATCCTGGGAAGGACCTTATCCTAACATCTAGTATTATCTAAGACTGTAACGCACCAATGGAGCTCTGGGTCTGACATGTCTCTCTTCCGGGTAGCTCGCATGGAGGTGGAGGAAAGGCGCAGGAGCCCAAATCCCGATCCAAGTCTGGCCAGTGTGACCCCTCCCGCAAGTGTGAGCAAACCCTTGGAGCAATGTTGGACCCGGCCAGGGGCTGGCTGGTCCCTTACCAATGACCAGAGGTCAGCTCCATGGGTTGCTTCCACGTGGGGCAGAGCCGATGCAGCTGTGGATCTGGAGTGGTTGGGTCTGGGGCTCTTCCAGGGTTGCAACGGAGCTGTTGTCTGGCATGTCTCTCTTCTGGGGTAACTGGCTTGGAGGTGGAGGAAAGGGCGAAGGAGTCTGGAGACCCAACCAGTCCAGACCCCTCAGCTGCACCGCTTGCCCCACGTGGAAGCAACCCATTGAGCTGACCTCCGGTCATTGGTAAGGGCTCGGCCAGTCCCTGGCCAGTCCAACATTGCTCCAAGGGTTCGCTCACACGTGCGGGGAGGGGCCATGCTGGCCGGTTTTGGAGCCTGAATTTGGGCTCTTTATACCTTTAGTTTTTATAAATTTCTTACTCGACCCAAGCACTAGAAGCAACATTGACTAAAAAATGAAATGTAGTCTCTGATGAGTTAAATATATTTATGCTCTTAATTTTCTTCTCTTCTTAGGGGTTCTATCTATTTGGTTGGAGTGTGATGTAAGGCAGAGTCAGTTGGGGTTCAGTGGACCCACGGGAACCAGTGAGTTATGTGGGTAACCTGGATAAAACTAGGGAGGAGCCTCATACTTGCTAGGAATGTACTCTAGTGCTTGCGCTCTCTTTCCAGTTCTCATGCTCTTAGTTTGGAATTATAAAGTACATATTAAATTATAACAGTGCCAAAGCAATGCTGCATTTGAAATTCTCTTTCAAATAGAGTGTTGGCC
The DNA here is from genome assembly GCA_021461705.1 of Cryptotis parvus. Lineage (NCBI taxonomy): Eukaryota > Metazoa > Chordata > Mammalia > Eulipotyphla > Soricidae > Cryptotis > Cryptotis parvus. The sequence goes on from JAJIBD010003700.1 coordinate 145,572, forward strand.
TAACTCACCCTGTGTCTAGTGGTCTCATGGTTTAGAATTTGTTTTCTAGAATTTGCTGCAGCTGTTTTCTCAGAGTGTATGTCTTTGGGGAAAGGTGAATAAACACATAAACTCCGAAAACCATGCCAGAGCTCTCAAAATCTGCCCTTACTTTAATATCTGGGTCAGAATTGTAACAAAATTAGTTATGGTAATTGTGTATGAGTTTTCTGAGAGTCTCATTACCAAAACTCACAACCTGGTTTCAGTCCAGTGGAGCTTTATAAGGTTTAATCCTAAGGAAAAATCAAAGTACATGAAAATTAAAATCTCATACTAAAAACTGGTGCTTACAACCATTCAAGGCATTTGTAGGAGATATTGCAGGTTCTTACTTTAAAAAAAAGTACTGAAAGAGAGAGGCATTTAACAATATTGTCTTTATCCATAATACATATCACAAAGAGCAAACTTATTCAGATAAGTGTTGTGAAATTATATGATATAAGCACCTTGGCTATGCCAGATTGCACAAATAATTAGTTTTAAAAACTTATTTCTCCACAGAAATATTATGGGTTACTTTTTAATTTGTCATACCTACTCTTTGCATCCTTGTTTCTCATTTGTTTTTTTTCTCTCTTTTATAGACATTCATGTCACTCAAATAATATTCTCTCAAGAGTATAAGGTACTCCAATGAATGAGTATCGGAAGGTTTTCAGGCATCAGATATACATGGATATATCTAGAGAAACATATCAGAGAAAGTGATTATGCTGATGTGGTAGGAGGTAGAGGGTGGGGGGAGGCATCTCGGGAAGGAAAGGTCAGTTTACAACTCTACCTACCCAAATTCACTACTTCCCATGTGTGTACTAATAGATCTTGTGTGATTTCATCTTTTATACATATTTTTGTTGTCCATCTTTGCTCCCTTAGATTAAACTAAAAGAGCTGATATTAAAAACAGAACTAGAGCAGAGAGGAAGATACAGAAGTTAAAGAAGCTCAGTGAGTTTTTGGGGAAGAAGCCAGAGGGTTAGAGGTAATGCCCCTTTTTAAAGAGATGGACAAATGCAGGTATGGAAAAACATTTATTGAAGTTAGGAAAACACAGGAAAGATGAGGTTTAAGAGAGCATCAAATGCTCAGTCTAAATTTGCTAGACATAAAACAACTTAGAATCATTTATATGGATAAATCAAATAGGGAGCTTGGGTACTAAAGCCTAGAGGTTAGAGTTTTGATCACTGAAGTGATCAAATATAAATATAATATATATTACATATTATAATGCATATATTTGCTGTGAGTAAATCTATTTATAATATATTATATATTTGATATATATTCCTCTATTATTTGAAAAAAATAATTTTAGTAATATTTCTGATATAAAACATTTAAAATAGCCATAAAATATCTTTTATTGAAAGTTTATTCCATATGCTTTAAATAGTCTAGTATTTTAAACATTAGTGGAATAAATATTCAATTACACAAATGTCCTGAAGGAATGGTTTGAGGCTCTGCATGTTCCTAGAGCGAGCAGTTGCCCTTGGGCTACACTAGCATGCAACAGAACATGTGAAGATGTTACTGGTGCCCCCTTGAGCAAATTGATGAACAATGGGAAGACAAGTGATACATATGATACACAAATTTATCTTTTGAAATTGGAATAATAAATTATATTTCTTATATCACTCATAATGAAAAGCAATAATACAATTTTTGTTTTCAGTTTACTTAATTGTATTAGAGTTCTGACGAGGAGGAAGTCTGGATGTGGAAAATGGAGGTCCTCATGGACTGGGGGTCATCTGGCTTATTGTGAGGCTCTGCTGGGGTGGCGGGCCAGGGCTAGAACCTGCCATCCCTCCCAGGCACCTCATGAGCAGCTAGGCACAGTGAGAGCCAGTAGCAGCTCTGCCCCATGTATGTCTCTGGATCAACATACCTGGGCAGGATTAAAAAGACTGCAGCAGGGTGGATCTCAATGAGCGGGGTTGTGATAGCCTGGTCTGCTGGGTGGAGTTCCTGATGAGGGGGAAGTCCGGATGTGGAAAATGGAGGTCCTCATGGGGTGGGGGTGTCATCTGACTTGTTGTGAGGCTCTGCTGGGGTGGCGGGCCAGGGCTAGAACCTGCCATCCCTCCCGGGCACCTCATGAGCGGCTGGGCACAGTGAGAGCCAGTAGCAGCTCTGCCCCATGTCTGTCTCTCCACCCAGCAGACCAGCCTATCACAGCCTGGCTCAGCGCAGCTGCAAGCAGCCGTGTGGTTCATCAGTAAATGCTGGATTTTGAGATGACTACAAGAGTATGCTACCAGCACGGCAGAGCCTGCAAGCTATCCGTGTTGTATTTGATATGCCAGATACCAGTAACAATTATAGACCTCATTCCCATGACCTGATGGAATGGTTTGAGGCTCTTTATGTTCCTGGAGCGGGCAGGTTCCCTTGGGCTCTACTAGCATGAGACAGGTAATATGGAGATGTTACTGGTGCCCGCTCGAACAAATCGAAGATGAACAGGAAGACAGTGATACAGTGATTAATTGTATTAATGTCTATATGAACAAGACATTTTTTTCAAACGTTTTTATTTAATAGAAAGTCAAATTTGGAAACTAAAATTTCTTCCCTCGGTAAGTGAAGAACATTTTCTTTTTAATTTCACAAAATATTTTTTTTATATAAAGCAGGGTCTCTCTCACTCTCTCTCTCTATATATATATGTATATATACATATATATTTATTTCATTTAAAAGTTTTTATATCCTTTTATACATATTCTTTTAAATATATAATCACTTGATCACTTGTCATCCCGTTATTCGTTGATTTGCTCGAGCGGGCGCCAGTAACATTTCCATTGGACCCTATCACGTGCCAATGTAGCCCAATGGAATCTGGTTGATTCAGGAATATGAAGAGCCTCAAACCATTCCTTCAGTGTCTTGACAAGGAAGTCTGATCATCTTGTAGGTGGGCAGCCACGTGATCTTTGACATCCCGTGGGATCCAGTCGGTAATGGCTCTAGTCCAGCGGTTGTCTCCAAATCGCATTACATGTCGCGCCCATCTGATTTTCGATGCCTTGGCAAATGAGACAGCATCCCTGACTCTGGAACAGCGATGGAAGTCGGAGCTCCGATTCCTTCTTTCACTTGTGTGAGGTGTGATATTCCAAGCATAGCTCTTTTGATTCCTCTTTGGGAGACCCGAATAGCATTCTCATCCTGCTTTTGTAGGGCCCAGATCTCTGAGGCATATGTTATTGCAGGGAAAATAGTGGAGTAAAAGAGATATGCCCGGAGCCAGAGGTTCTTTGTCTTTCTAGCTATTTCTTCGATGCCTTTGAAGGCATTCCATGCTGCTCTCTTCCTCCTGTGCAGCTCAGGTTTTAGGTTGTTCATCATGTTGACTTCTCGACCTAGGTACACATAACTGCTGCATTCAGAGATGTTTGTTCCATTGACAGAAAATGGGGCCTCTGGAACTAGTTCATCTTTCATGAACATAGTTTTGCTGAGATTCAGCGGTAGACCTATCTTTCAACATTCTTGGTCGAAGTCAGCCAGCATTTTTGCAGCTTGGCTAATGTTTGTTGTTATTGGAACAATATCTTCAGCCAAGCGGAGCTGATTTAGTTGCTGACCAACTATCTTCACTACCATTCTGTCCCATTCTAATTGTCGCATTATGTTCTCAAGGGTGGTACTGAAGAGTTTTGGTAAATGGTATCACCCTGCCAAACCCCTCTTTTTGACATTGATGATCACTTCTTTGTAGAATGGTGAGATCCTGGTGGTGAATCCGTAATACAGCTCACGAAGAATCTTGATGTGTTGGATTTGATCTCCCTGTTTGGCTATGGCTTTGATGACAAACTTCAGTCTCCACAGAATCAAAGGCTTTCTTTAAATTAATGAACATGAGACAGAGTGGCATTCTGAACTCCCTACAAACTTCAATGAGCTTGGTTACTGTGTGGATATGGTCGATTGTGCAGAATCCTTTTCGGAAGCCAGCTTGCTTGCATGGTTGTCCTTCATCTAATGTTATGCCAATCCTGTTCAGGATGACTGCAGTGAACAGCTTATAGATGACAGACAACAGGCAGATGAGGCGATAGTTGCCATTGTCGTGGATGTCTCCCTTCTTGAACAGTAGAACTGTCTTGCTGGTTTTCCAATGGGAGAGCACCTTGCCTTCAGGCAGGTAGCATGTGAAGAGCCTCGCCAGTATATGATGAGTACTGAAGGCAGATTCTTCAGTTTTATCTGAAGCTCTGGCTTCTCTTCAGATTGCATAAATCTTTAAATATATTATAAGATTAATAAAGATTCTACTTAATACATTTCTGAAATTACAATAATATTCATATATTTGTTTCTCTGCAATTAATTTCATTGGTCTTGAAATATTCTGTAATCTACAGACTACAAGCATAACTAAGATAAATTGGATACAAATACTGATAGAACGGAAATAATGCAAGTTACTTATCTACATTTTAAAAATAACTATGTTCTCAAGTTATTCATAGTCACTTATTTGAAAACAGAAACATTTAATGGGACTTGAAGAGTGTTCAGAAGTAAAACTCAAACTACTTTAACATTTCTAAATGTATATATTTGAAACATCGTTATTTAAGTAGCCCTGGCTTACAGTAGCACAAATATTTATGTTTTAGGAGTGCAGCAACCCTCACCCACGGTCCATGCTTGACAGTTTCTGTCCATTGCCTTTACTCCTTTATTCAATAACTTTAATTCTGTGTGTAGAGAACAAGGACTTATCTTTTTATTTGGCATTCTTTATACCATATATGATGGAGAATATCCCATATTTTCCCCATACAGACATATTTTTCTGAGCATGGCTCTCTCCAATTTCATCTGTGTTGTAACAAAGATTATGGTTTTCTTTTTTCTAATAGCTGAGATATATTTTATTGTGTATATGTATCACATTTTTGTTATTCTATATATTTATATAAAAATTTTTTACTGGTAAAACATTATATATACACACAATATATACACACACATCACTTGTCACTTGTTGGATGACAGGTCTAGCAAGCTTGGGGACTTTGCTGTTTTATTTACTCACAACTTAATCTATTTACATGTTCTTAAGCCGGGGTTCATAATAATGAGATCTCTCTTCTATGTAAACACTAATGGAGGGTGTGGCAATTACAGAAGTCACCTTTACTCTGACTTATATTTTACATCTACTAAGACTTCTATGTTATCTAGATTGAGCACAGTTCCTCTTTATACCCACTGGACCCAGTGTGGTTAGTTAGAATTTACCAGGAGACTACCACCCTGGTTACATTGAGACTATCATTTAAGATTATTGGAAGGGTCATACTAGTTTTCCCTCAAGCAGGTGATTATATAGTATACTATCAGTATTCAGAGAACAAGATGCTCAGAATCACCCTGGTGCATATAATAAATAAGAATTACCTTGTGGGTAACATCTAGATTACATGAAGCCCATGAAATTTAGATGTATTACCTTATACCAGCCCCCTCCAGTGTTTTATATAAGAGAGAATCACATAATCTTGGAAGAATGAAGTAGTCCTTGGCATAATAGTTTGTTTAGACCTGTAGTAGGGTGTGACACCACCCTTCTATATTCTTCTGCTATCCAGAAGCTGTTTAGGGTTCTTTGTTGACAGGACCTTCCCTGTCAACAGTTAGAATTACTTTGGTGCATATAAGGAGACAGAATTGAGATACACTCCCTCTCTTTGGTAGAAGTCCTCTCTGGTGGAATCCACTTTGATAGGACTTTCTCTCTCTCTCTCTCTCTCTCTCTCTCTCTCATGGAATTCTCTTTGGTAGGAGACTTGAGCCCTTGTGTATGGTCTTAGTTCTGAATAGAGTTAGAGGTCTTCCATTATAATGGATTGAGGTGCTAGAGCTTTTTGTACTATTAAAAGCCTTCTGGAACTGCACCAGATTCATTGGTTTTCATCTGTTCTCTGGAGGTCTCAGAGGTAGATAGAACTTCTGTCCTAATACTGTTAGAGACTCCAGTGGTTCCCCTACAATGGGATAAGTATTTCAGGAAGAAATTACATTCCTAAACATATATGCACCCAACTAGGGGCCAGAAAAATACCTAAAACAACTGCTAACAGACTTCAAAGAAGACATTGACAGCAACACAATTGTAGTTGGAGACTTCAGTACTGCTCTATCAACTCTTGAATGATCAACAAGACTGAAACTCACAAAGGAATCACTGGCCCTAAAGGGAGAAATGAAATAAAGAAAGCTAGTAGATATACAGAGCATTCATTCCCAAGAAACCGAATACATATTTTTTCTCCAGCGTACATGGAACATACTCCATGATAGATCACATGTTGAGCCACAAAACATATCCCCATAAAATCAAGAGAATAGACATTGTGTCAGATATTTTTTTTAGATCATGATGCATTGAAAATAGAAGTCAGGGTTGGGACTGATAGTTCAGCGGGTAGGGCATTTGTCTCGCACACGGCCGACCTGGGTTTGATCCCCGCTATCCAGACACCACCAGGAGTAATTCCTAAGTGCAGAGCCAGGAGTAGTCCCTGAACATCGCTGGTGTGACCCCAAAAAATGAAAAAAAGAAAATAGAAATTAATCACAGACAGAATCAGAGAGTCACACCAAACACCTGGAAACCAAACAGCTCACTGCTGAACAACCAGTGGTCATAAAGAAATCAAAGAGGAAAAGGAAAAATTCCTGGAAACAAATGAGACTGAAGACATGAACTACCAGCACTTGTGGCATACAGTGAAAGCAGTGTTAAGGGGAAAATTCATAGCTCTGCAAGCATTCATCAGAAAAGAAGAATGGGCCATCATGAAGTCTGACTTTACAGCTTAAGATCAGCAAAAGGAGCCCAAACCAGGCAGGAAGAAAGAAGCAATAAAACTTAGAATGGATCTGGCATCCCAAAAAAACAATCGGAAAGATCAACAAATGTAAGAGCTATTTCTTTGAAAAAAATAAACAAGACTGATAAACCACTTGCAAGACTCACAAGAAAGGTAAAAAAAGGGGGCCAGAGCAATAGTCCAGCGGGTAGGGCATTTGCCTTGCATGTGGCTGGCCCATGCCGGCCAGGGTTCCATCCCGGCATTCCATATGGTCCCCGAGCACCGCCAGGTGTAATTCTTGAGTGCAGAGCCAGGAGAAACCCCTGAGCATTGCCGGGTGTGACCCAAAAAATAAAAAAAAAGCAGATAAAAAATAAAGGTAAAAAGAGAACCCAAATACATAGATTCAGAAATGAAAAGGGGGACAATACAACAGAAATCACAGAAACTCAAAAGGTCATCAGAAATTACTTTGGGAGTCTGTATGCCATGAAACAAAAGAACCTAGAAGAAATGGGCAAATTCCTGAATTCCTATAACCTTCCAAATCTGCAACAATAAGATTTGGAATACCTGAATAAACCTATCACCATCAAGGAGATGGAATCGGTAATCAAAAGTCTGCCCAAACACAAAATCCCAGGTCCAGACGGATTCACCAGTGAGTTCTACCAAACCTTTAAAGAGGACCTACTCTCAGTCCTTTTAATGCTCTTCCAGGAACTGAAGAAAAATGAAACAGTCCCAAATAGCTTCTACGAGGCACATATCACCCTGATACCCAAAGCAGGGAGAGACATCATGAAAAAAGGAAAACCACAGGCAATCTCCCAGATGAACACAGATGCTAAGATCTTCAATAAAATGCAAGCAAATAGAATCCAAAGAGTCATCAAAAAGATTATATACCATGACAAAGTAGGATTCATCCCAGAAATGCAAGGATGGTTCAGCATCCTCAAGTCAATCAACATAATACATCACATCAATAAGTGGAAAAATAAAAACCATACGATCATATCAATAGATGCAGAGAAAGCATTTGACAAGATCCAACACCCATTCATTATAAAAATCCTCCAAAAAACGGAAATTGAAGGAACCTCCCTCAATATAGTCAAAGTCATCTACTACCAGCCTACAGTGAGCATCATTCTCAATAGGGAAAAACTGAAAGCCTAAAATTAGGGACTAGACAAAGCTGGCCTCTCTCACCACTCCTATTCAAAATAGAACTTGAAGTACTTGCCATAGCAATCAGGAAAGATAAGGACATTAAGGGCATCCAGATAGGAAAGGAAGAAGCCAAGATGTCACTATTTGCAGATGGCATGATATTATACTTAGAAAGCCATACACTTTCTACATAAAGCTCTAGAAACAACAGATTGCTTTTGCAGAGTGGCAGAGTATAAAATCAATACCCAAAAGGCAATGACCTTTCTACATACAAATAATAAAAGAGAAGAAAGGGTTATTAAAGAAACGATCCCATTCACAATTGAGCCAAAAAAAAATCAAATACCTAGGAATCACTCTGACTAAAAATGTAAAGGATCTCTACAAAGAAAACTACAAAATATTGCTTCAAGAAATGAAAGAGGACCTGAAGAGATGAAGACACATTCTTTACTCATGGATTGGGAGAATTAACATGATCAAAATGATAATACTCCCTAGAGCTTTATACAGATTCAATGCCATCCTGATAAGGATACCCAGGACATTCTTCAAAAAAACTGACCAAACACTCCTGAAATTTGTGTGGAATAATAAAACCCCACAGATAGCTAAAGCAATCCTTGCAAAATCAAAGATGGGAGGTATCGCTTTTTCCCAACTTCAAACTCTACTACAAAGCAGTCATAATTAAAATGGCATGGTATTGGTATAGAGACAGACCTGTAGATCTATGGGATAGAACTTTATATCCTGAAAAACACTGTCAAATATATGATCACTTAATCTTTGAGAAAGGAGCAAAAATATTAAGTGGAGCAGGCAAAGCCTCTTCAACAAATGGTGCTGGGAAAACTGTGCAGCAAAGAGTAAAAAAAATGAATTTCGACTTCTGTCTAACACCTTGAACAAAAGTCAGATCAAAATGGATTAAAGAGCTCAACATCAGAAATGAATCTATAAAGTACATCAAAGAAAACATAGGAAAAATGTGCTACTACATTGAAACTAAAGGCATCTTCAAAGACGAAACACTACTGACCAAGCAAATGGAAGCAATGATAAACAAATGGGATTATATAAAACTGAAAATCTTCTGCACCTCAAAAGAAATGGTGACCAAGATACAAAGACAATCTACAGAGTGGGAAGGAATATTCACCCAATGCCCATCTGATATCCATAATCTATCAGGCACTGGTAGAACTTTACAAGAAGAAAACTGCCAACCCCATCAAGAAATGGGGAGAGGAAATGAACGGAAACTTTCAAAAAAGAAGAAATTCGCATGGCCAAAAGTTACATGAAAAAGCGCTCTTCATCATTAATTATCAGGGATATGCAACTCAAAACAACAATGAGGTATCATCTCATACCACAGAGACTTGCACACATCCAAAATAGCAAGAAAAACTGGTGCTGTTGTGGATGTGGGGAGAAAGGGGACTCTCATCCACTGTTGGTTGGTGGGAGTGCTGACTGGTTCACCCCTTTTGGAAAACAATATGGACATTCCTCCAAAAATGTCCATATTTGACCCAACAATACAACTCATATACCCTGGAGACTCGAAAACACACAGCAGAAACCCTATCTGCCCTTCTATATTCATCGCAGCTCTATTCACGATAGCCAGAGTTTGGACAACCTAAACACCTGAGAATGGAAGAGAATCTAAAGAACCTATGGTGTATCTAAACAATGAGAAAACATGCAGCTGTCGGAAAAGATGAAGTAATGAAATTTATCTGCAAATGGATAGACATGGAGACTATCATGCTGAGTAAAATTAGTCAGAAGGAAAAGAACAGATATAGAATGACTGCATTTGTTAATAGGATATAAATACATACCAGTGTTCTACTAATTGTGGGAAATGTTATTGCCAGGCTAGAGTTAAACATTAAGTGTACACAAAGGGATTTACATGATAATCCCTAAATGCTATAGGGCAAACTACAATGCATAAGAGAAGAGAGAGGGGAGAGAGAGAGACAGAGAGAGAGAAAGAGAAAGAGAGAGAGAGAGAAGAAAAGGAGAAGTGCCTGCTATAGAGGCATGCTTGGGAAGGTAGGAGGGAATTTGTGGGCTTTGGTGGTGGGCATAGGGGCACTAGTAGAGCGGCAGATCAATGTATGAGTGAAACCAATCATGAATGTTTCTGTAATTGTTTATCGCACAGTGGTATAATAAAAAATTAAAATTAAGAAAATAAAAAATAAGGAGATAAAAAGAAAATTATAAAAGAAAAAAGGGAAAGATTAAAGATAAAGAAAAAATTCTGGGAAGAAACAATATGCTATTTAAATTTAATGCACCGTGAGTGCTGAAAACAGTGGTGAAAGAAAAGCAGTATTTGTCATCGTTGGGGTGTCTTTCATCTTCGTAGCCTGATTACTAATACCTGTCAGATCCTATTACACAGTTCTGCATGTGTTTTGGCTTCCCTTGTTGTCATCTCCTTATTCCAAGTGTGTTCTGAGTATCCTGTTTCCTGTGGAGGGCTTCTCTGATAATCCTGCATGAGTGCACTTGAATTGAGCCATACATATTGTACGGGATGAAAGATAATGGAGAGATGCTTCTCTCAACGGAATAATTATGAGTCACCTGTCATAAGGCACTTTACAAAGTCCCTCACACAACAGTCATGTTAGATGGTGCCTACATTGGCTCTTAGTCCTGCTGTTGTCCTTGTCTCTCACTGCTGTTCCTTGAGAAAGTGCTTTCAAAAATTAGAAAAACTATGTTCCAGAGGCCTTTTGGAAGAAATCAGACTAAGTCAGATGTACTATACTATAAATTATGTTAAAATTGGACAGTTTTAAAGAATAAAGTCACATTTCTACATGTATACAAATTCTATGAAAGTTTAGATTATAAATGTAACTATAAAAACATAAAGGTAAATATAAAAGCATTTGCAACATATCAACCATAGGTCTTGAAATTTTAACTTTACTGTTTGTTTACTTATCCACCTATCTATTTACCTATATATTTATTTAATGAGTGATTGATTGATTGATTGTTTGCAGCTGTTAAAGGGACAGGGCTGTGTGGGGAACGGGCCATACAAATGGGGCTCACAGGCTGTTCCTGGCTCTGTGCTCAAGGGTAACCCCTAGTGGTACTAATGGGAACCATTTATTGTGCTGAGGATTTGAAAGTTTATTATTAGCCTGAAAATCAATTATTTTTAATTCCAATACTATATCTCATGTTTTAATAAATTTTTCTTTGCTCTAGTCGGTCAAAGTGTTTTTGTTTGTTAAATTGTCCATATATTCGTCCAAATTTATTTTTACTAAAGTTATTTTATATTTTCAAATTGAGGCACTCAGGAGGCATGGCGGGTTCTAGCCCTGGCCGCCTGCCACCCCACAGAGCCTCACAACAAGCCAGACCAACCCCCCTACTCTATGGGGCCCGCCACTTTCCACATCCGGACTTCCCTCTCGTCACAACTCCACCCAGCAGACCAGACGATCACAGCCCGGATCATCCACATGCACCCTGCAGCAGTTTCTTTCAATCCTGCCCAGGTATGCTGAACCAGAGACTCTAAGACATGGGGCAGAGCTGCTACTTGCTCTCCCTGTGCCCAGCTGCTCGTGAGGTGACCAGGAGGCATGGCGGGTTCTAGCCCTGGCCTGCCACCCCAGCAGAGCCTCAGAACAAGCCAGACCACCCTCCCCTACTCCATGGGGCCCGCAATTTTCCACATCCAGACTTCCCTTTCGTCACAACTCCACCCAGCAGACCAGACTATCACAGCCCAGCTCGTGCGACCACTAGCGGCCCGCAGGTTCATCTATAAATGCTTTATTTAGAGGTGACTACAACAGTATGCCACCCACATGGCAAGCCTCACAAGCTGCTCGTGTACTATTTGATATGCCAAATACCAGTAACATTTATATTATTAGGTCATGGAAATGACCTAATATAATGGTTTGAGGCTCTTTATGTTCCTGGAGCAAGTGAATGCCTTTGGGTTCTACTAGCATGAGACAGGACATATGGAGATATTACTGGTGCCCGCTCTAGCAAATAGATGATTAACAGGAAGATAGTGATAGTGATAGTGATAGTCTGTCAATGTGTTTTTGTTTGTTAAATTGTCCATATATTTGTCCAAATTTATTTTTCCTAAAATTCTTTCATATTTTCAATATTGTTGAAAATATGAAATATTTTCATATTTTGTTGCAGAGATTTTTTTTTTTCTTTTTTGGGTCACACCCGGCAATGCTCAGGGATTTCTCCTAGCTCTGTACTCAGGAATTACTCCTGGCAGTGCTCAGGGGACCATATGGGATGCTGGGGATCAAGCCAGGGCTGGCACAAGCCGGCCACGTGTAAGGCAAATGCCCTACCCACTAGGCTATTGCTCCGGCCCCGATATTTTCTTCTTTAAGCCTCCTATTATGAAAATTCAATTTTCAGTTAATTTTGTGTGCTTAGTTTGTGATTTGCTTTATTTTGAGGCCGCACCTGGTTGTACTCAAGGATCATTTCTGATTTTGTGCTCAGAGGTCACTCCTAATAATGCTTGAGGAATGTTTATTTTACAGGAATCAGCCATTCTGTCTTCTGCATTTCTTACTAGCTCCTACTTTTGTGATCTGAACACAGAAAAATTTTCATTTTTCTGTTTATTAGTTACATCATCAGTACGCTATGTATCACTTGATCACTTGATCACTTGAATCCTGTTATTCATTGACTTGCTCGAGCGGGTGCCAGTAACATTTCCATTGTACCCTATCACGTGCCAATGTAGCCCAATGGCATCTGGTTGATTCAGGAATATGAAGAGCCTCATACCATTCCTTCAGGGTCTTGAAGAAGAAGTCTGACCATCTTGTCAGAAACCCACCCTATAAGGACCCACCCTTCAGAGACCCACACTTCAGAGGAGAATATTTCAAGCCTAGGAATGCTTGAGTCACAGATGCAGATACACCTGGCAGAGCAGATACCAGCTTTCCCCGTTGCGTGTGGCTGCTGTTCGGCCGTGCAATTTACCTGCAAATTGCCATGAATATTATACCCACCCCTCTGAGAGAGCCCCACAAGGTTATGAGAATATAGTGCCTGTACGGCACAGCCTGGCAAGCTGTCTGATGCATGTTCGCTATGCCAAAACCAGTAACAAAAATGGTCAGACGCTATGTATATAGCACATATGTATATGCACATATTTATAAGTATATATTACAAAGAGAGTTGTGTTTTTAAAAATATAATTTTGAGTAACAGTAGATTATATTAATTTATGAAGAATTCTAGCCAACAAAAAACTACACTCAAAATTTCCTGTTGAGACAAAAAAAAAGTAACCAGATGCACTATCTTTATTACATTTTGAACCAAAAGTTTCTATGAGATCACTGGGTACCTAAATATCCAACTTATGAAGTTTACTGATCAAATTAGCTAGCATCATTTTTGATATGACTTCCCTGAGAGTATTTATATTTTAAAAATTACTGAAATTGGCATATACATATTAGTTAGCCAGTTATTTCTAACCATCAACCTACATATTGGCCTTAAATAGCATATTGGCCTATTGAATTCAAGAGCAAGTAAGCAAGTAGTGATTATTATATGGTTTGATTTAACCTAATGGAATTATAAAACATTTACGAAAAATTAAGTAGACAGGCAAAGCCCCCATATGCATTTTCCAATATTTAATCCTATGTTATATTCTTCAAAAAAAGCGTATATTTAGACTCATCATTCTGTAACATAATATGTTTACAAAGATGTTTCTTGTGTGTCCCAATTTTAAACATTTTTCATTTTGTACCTCACCATCCTAGGGGTTGTTCATATCTCAATTTGGAGCTGGTAATCTCTTTCTTTTTACCTTACGGGGTACACTAGCTACTCTAGGTTCTTGCTCCACTAGAAGCTTGTGTTCTCTCTCATTGTAAAAATAAAAGTTAATAAATTTACTTAGAGTTGGGGTCAGAGAAATGGAAGAGTAGGTAAAGTGCTTGCCTTGCCTGTATCCCGTCCTTAGCCATTGGCATAATCCCTTGAATCTACCTGGAAGTGACCACTTAGTAGAGACTGGAGTTTGGCCTGATCACAGCCAAGTATAGGCCAAATAAACAGAAATTAATACATGAAAGATAGGGAAATGAAAAATTACTTAGATAAGTGTGAGGAGAAAAAGAGATGAAGGGAGAGAGGTGAGAGAGAGAGAGAAGGGGAGTGATGGAAAGAGAAAGAGAGAGAGAGAGAGAGAGAGAGAGAGAGAGAGAGAGAGAGAGAGAGAGAGAGACAGAGAATATGCTCAGGAGAGAACACAGTCTTCTGCAAAATCTTCCTGCATTCTTTTTCTTTCTTGAATGTGTAAATCTCTCTCTCTCTTCCTCCCCCACTAGTATTTCCTAGATAAACATATTTTATCTCAAAACTTAATATTTTTATGTCCTAATAAATTCATTTACTTTTGAATGTTAACATTATGGTCTTAAGTTGTTTTGCACTTTTCCTACAAATAAGTCAACTGACTTTATTGGATTATTTGTGAGGCTTATTTATTAATATATGTGTATATATTAAATATATGTGTATTTAATTAATTAATATATGTGTATATATACCTTGATAAAACTATACAGTCTTAATGTTAATACATAATGTCAGAAAATTTAATGCTATATTTTGTAATATTTCTCTTTTCCAAAAAACAATCAAGCAAAAAAAACAAAAAAAAATTATTTAAATTTTTAAATAATTTTGTGTAAATTTAGAAAAACCTTCCTGAGATTGTGATAGGAATTTAAATAAACCTGCATATCTTTTTGGAGACAATGGACATCTTGAGTATGTTGTGTTTTCCAATGTATAAATGTGATATATCTCAATTTATTTATATCATCTTTGATTTCATTCAATAATTTTTTCAGCACAGAAGTTCTATACATATTCTGTCCAGTTCATTTTTTTTAAATAATAGAACAATATTTATAAAACTTAGAATTATAGAAAGTGATTGGAACAATAAGAATATTGATTTGTAGGTCAGAATTTTAGGCAAAATTTGTTGATTCTTCTTAAGTACTACATGGCTGCTAACAAAAGCTAGCAATATAATCTGAGAGTCCGAATCTCGCCAAGTTATGTAGATCTGGGAAGAAATTATTTTTTATTCTTATTAGCTAAATAAGACCTCAAAGGAGTCATTACAAGAATAATTAAAGTTATCTAACTATAATTCAAGATGAGGAATGTTGACTCAAAGAGCTTAGAAATATATAGTTGCTTTATGTGAGAACCAAGTTTCTAGCCAGGAGTAGAACATCAAATATGCGGATAATGCAAAATTTTGCATTAGAAATAGTGATACTTTGAATCTAAGAGGTGACACTAAGATTTAAGAGAAAGGAAATTCCATATAGATATGTAGGACACAGAATTATAGGATTTTGTCATCTTTTATATGTAAAGAGAAGGCTAAATAGTGAATTTAATAATAAATCTAAAATGATCACTATAAAGAATTAGAATAAAGCAAAAAGTTTCAGATGAAGATTCCAATGCCCCAATTTTCATCATCATTAACATCTCATGAATTACATTAAAGAGGGACTTATTAAGTGTATGATAGCATATAAGGCAAAATATTAATTTATGAGGTTGTATCCAAGATGGGTAAATTATCTCAATAGCCCACAGACCTGAAACTAGCAGTAGCATTACCAAGTAACTTGTCAGAAATTGTTTACCCCAGACCCAAGAAGTGGAATCTAGGCTTTGAGTCAGCAATCTGTTTTAATGAGGTAATTTCTATATATATTAAACATTATACATATTTCCATACATATCTTGTTTTAGAGAGAAGCAATTTTGTTTCTAAAAATGTATCCTTTCATAAAACATGTAGTAAAATGTATGAATAGAGAGAGGTTTCTGAAATGAATTAGGACTTAAGTCAAATAGTTGACTAGAAATAAAACAATATATTGAGAAACAATATTAAAAACAAAAAAATATATTTAGCAATGCTAAAATAATTTACATAATATATACAACATATTTATGTAAGTTATGTCATTAAAACATAATAAAAGGGAATTATAAGGACAGAGTTTTGTTAGAAATGATGTTGAGTGAATGTTATGTATTTGAAAAGACTAATAGAAGAAAACTTAACCCACGCATTGGGAGAAACAATTTTTTACATTATAAATATAAGAAGGGGTTAATATGAAAAAAATATGTGATGAAATTAAGCAGGTTACAGTATCCACCACTATAAACCTTGTGAAAGATTTGAACAGAAGTCCATTGTTGCAGTACTCTGCTGCCCAGAGCCTCTGCATCTGGCCCGGAGTTGCCTTTTACAGGCCACTTTGTAGATAGGAGGAGGACAGTTAGAATGGGGCAGTTCAGCTAACCCTTCTATACTGGCTGGTATAAATATTCTCTCATGCTGCCACAATCATCGTGGGACTAG
Organism: Cryptotis parvus; assembly: GCA_021461705.1. Classification (NCBI taxonomy): domain Eukaryota; kingdom Metazoa; phylum Chordata; class Mammalia; order Eulipotyphla; family Soricidae; genus Cryptotis; species Cryptotis parvus. Next base: position 162,126 of record JAJIBD010003700.1, read on the forward strand.
CTAGATCATACCAATATATTTGCCTGGCCACGTTGGATCTCTAAGTAATTAGACCAGAGAGAAATGCTGGTTGCCTAAAGCAGCAAGCATTGCTCTCTGATAAGTCTAAGACTAATATACAAAACAACCGTGGCGTAAATATGAGACTCTTGTGAAGGTTTGGAGAAATATATAACTGGCTACAGAATATCTTTGGTACAGATGCATAACTTTGTATTCTGGGATAGGATTTATCTCAGAAGCCCCTCCTCCACTCTTCCCTGCAGGAGCACTTCCAAGGCAGATCTTGGCTCCACAACATTAACATCTCAAAGGGCGGAGGTAGGTCCTGGGAGAAATTACCTGAAGGGATTTGACCCTGACTGCTTTCCATTGGAGTGGGTGGTCTGTATTGCAGGGATATGAAAACTGCAGCCTGCCTTCTTTCCTGCTCCTTTTTTGGCTCTCTCTTTCTTGCCCCTTTGCCCTCTCCTCTCTGTTCTTCCTAGCTGGGCCTTAACACGTGGCGGCAGCCATCCTAATCTACTTGTACCTGGGGTCCAGCTGGAAACCCTAATGTTAGGGTTTTCCTATTGCTGATTTGTATACCAGAGAAGCTGATGAACTTTCCCTGAAGCTGGGAGCAGAATTTAAACTGTGAGTAAAAATGGTTTACCTCTCAGAGGTTTTCTCTTTGTTCTGGCTTCGCCTTCCTTTTCAGCTGCTAGCCATAGTGGCTTTTAAAACTCCTGCTTGTCTCTCGGAGAGTGTCTCTTTGTTTTGGCCTTTTCGGTGCTAACGCTTATAATTTTTATGATTAAGTTACACCTCTCCCAATGTGATCTAAGTGCCATGTCAGGTGAGCAAGCTGTTAACTTTAAGGTAGAGGCGATTCTGAACCTTTGGTTTAAGGAAATGAAAGGACTGATTTCTTGGTGGCATCATTTTTAACTCAGCTGAAAAAGAGCTTTAGGCTCTATCTACAGTTGCCTGCCGTCTTCATGTGCACCATAACTTTCCATAAAGACAAACCGGACTAAATTGTCTGCTTTTTGTTTGTCTGCGCTCCGTCCCATGTGGCTGGAGGTTTGCAAACAATTCAGTTGTGTAAATGGATATTTATGGCAACAGACTTTTGTCAAGTGGCTAGTTTTGGCAGGTGGTTTGTGGCAAATGTTATAGCAAATGATGAATTGTTGAACGTGCTCAAAAAACGTTCAAAATTCGGCTATTGAAGCAACAAAAGACTGCTATCTTTAACATTATTTAACTTAAATTTCTTAAAGTTGCCTAGAGGCTGTTGGAAACCACTGATGCAGACTCAAAAACCAGTCAATTTACCTATCTGAGTGAAAATTGATTATAAATGAGTAGCAGGTACAAAAACACCTAATTTTTTTTAATATAAAGCCTTATGTTTAAACTGAAAACTGCTGTTTAAACCTCAGGAATAGGTTCATTTTAATAAGACTGATTTTGTGTTGCAATCTTTTGAACTTGGTTCATCTTTAATAAAAATGATCTTGCCTTGCAGCCTGTTGATGCTTTAGCTGGAGATAACCCCATTCTTTCTGAAGAAAAAAAATACAAATTTTAAAAGCCTTTAAATATATTTTTAATTTAAAATTAAAAAAATAAGCTGCCTTGCAGTGATTTAAAGATGAAAACACCTGAGTAACCCTCAAGAAGGAGGTAATATTAAAAAAAAATAATTTTTAAGTGTTTAATGTGTAAGTGTCTTAATAGTTTCTTGCTGCCTCTAGTGAGTTTAAAGGTGAAAAAGCACCTAAATAACCCTCAAGGAGAAGGTACTATGAAAGAATTTTCTAAGGTTTTTGTTTAAGTCTTTTTATGTTTCCTTGCTGCATTAAAGTGAGTTTATAGATGAAAAAGCGCCAAAATAACCCTACAAAAGAAGGTACTATAATAAAAAAATGGGATAAAAAGGGTAGACTCCAAGTTTAATGATCAATATCAAAATCTGCTAACAACTAATGAAAAAATATTTATGCTTTTGTTCAGAGATTTACAGGAAAAGAACTTGGCTGTTACATATTCCTTCTATAATGTTTGATGCTTTGGACTCTGATCACAGTGCTCATTACAAAAACTTTAATATATCAATGAAACAGTTGTTCTAATGATTCTGTTGACAGGATAAGACATTGGAATGCAATAAACTTGCGCTACAGTGCACAATACTCTGAGACAAAATTTAATAATTTGCAAAAAAGTTTTTCCTAATGTTCCCATTCACAAAGTGTTAGAGTTTCTTTGTTTTCTTGGATTCCTGCCAAAGCCCTAAAATCTCTATTTGGGAATAATCTCGAAAAGTGTTTTTGTCTCGCCTAAGATTAAGTTGCAGGTATGGTTACCAGTGCCAGTGTTCCCTTGCAGAAGATGCCTTGCAAGATGCCTGTAATACTGTTCCAGACACCTGTCCCAGTGCTTGAGACGCTTGTTCCAGTGTTCTTGAAACCTAATCCAGTGTTCCTGACAATTCAAGGAGTTCCTGATCACTGCTCTCCAGAGACTCATTAACCTGATCATTGCTGTTGCTGTTCCAGAAGCCACTCTTCAAACTTTGCTCCAAACACATGACTTTACTTAAAATATGGTAAACTGACTCTCACTAATTATGGACAGTACAATCTATAGTCCATTATAATCAAATAGCTAGAAACACTTGTGACAAACATTGCTTTGGTTCCAGAAACAAGTTAAGACACTGAGGTAACATACAATTTGCTTTGTAATTGGAATTGTTCCTTCTTGTCTTAATTTTCTTTATGTGTTTGCCAAATTTTTGTATTTTTTCAATTTTATTACAGTAAACTAAACAGGGAGAGTTGTTGAAATACACTACTGCCCATAGACTCTGAATCTGGCCTGGAGTTGCCTCCCTACAAGCCATTTTGTAAACAGGAGGAGGACAGTTTGAATGCGGCAGTTCATCTCAACTTTCTATACTGTCTGGTATAAATATTCTCTCATGCTGCCACAACCATCAAGGAACTGGTAGATCTTACCAGTATATTTACCTGGCCACATTGGATCTCTAAGTAATGAGACCAAAGAGAAATGCTGTTTGCCTCCAAGCAGCAAGCATGACTCCCAAGTAAGTCAAGGGCCAATATCTGAAACAACCATGAAGTAAAGATAATGAAGGGGTAGTATGTATACACAACAAACTCATTTCAAAGTAAAGGTTAACTATAGCATTTTGCCTCGTGGATGGATGTGGGCAGTGGCTTACTAAGACAACTAAGTCAAGGGAAAAATATAAATATAGGATGTTTATACTCATGTATGATATTAGAAGATTCAAGTCAAACAACAGAGTGAAGCCAAAGAATATCATTAGATTCTTGTTACAGAACTGAAATTTGCTAAGGGAATGGATGGGAGATGGGAGAAGAAATTGAAACTGGGAAACAGATGTAATGAACTTTGATGGAGAGATATTTGTACTATTGGGTGGGCGTCATGTGATGATATACATTTGGAAAGATGTACAATTACTCCTAAAATACACAATTTTATAGACCAAAGTTACTTCAAAAATTTTAAAAATAAACAATGCTACATTAAATAAAATTCATTGCTTACAAAACAGTTTGGATATGTAAGGAGTATGTAGTTTGAGGGTCACTTAACAAATTCCTGTATATTTATGTCTTTTATAAAACTAATCATTTCTGTTCAGGAGACTAGATATTTGCTGCTAGCTTTGCAGAGCTTTTCTTACTTCATCACTTCTTTTCTACTAAATTCTAAGGTCAGCAAGAAGGGATGAAAGAAAGCTTTTCTCTCATAGAAGTTTTGCTCCGACAGGTTAAAAAAAACCCCAAAACATCCATTTATGTTACTGGATTCACACATACAAAGTGTGATTTATGTTCTAGCCCATTGATCTCTCCCATAAAGTATAGTATTTAATTATGAATAAATTTCAATGAAAAAATAAAAAAATGTTAGTAGATTGTTTTTGGGAAAATTATTCATATAGTCATTCATTAGTTGCTAAGTAAATTATGTTTTGATTACTATGTATTTCTTTAAGTGACCACAGAGAACTATATAAAGATAAAGGAAATAAATTGTGTCACGCTAGTCAAGCTATAAGTCTAGAAATAGAGAACAGTATATTAATGTGCAAGAACAATATAATTATAAGCAAACAAACTGTGGGAAAGGACTAAATGATGCAATTTTTGTTATGCACAAGGCTCTTACATATGGAACCTTATGTATAGTCTCATACAAAAATTATACAAAGTTAATCAAAGATATAAATACAAAATAATGTATTAGTTCCTAAGAAGAAAATAGAATAAGAGCTTAATAACATCAGGTGTCGGGAGCCACTGGGGTCCCCAACAATACCGGGAAGCGAGTTCCCTTCTACCTCCAAAGCAGACGGGAAATGGATGAAAACTCAGGACTCTGGCGCAGTTTTAAAAGGGCTTTACCATCACAGGTTCCGATATACAATCCAAGAGCAGGGAAAACTTTCGGACTCTGGGTTCCCAGCTAGGCCCCAGCCATGTGAAGACCAAAATGGCTGCCACCACGTGTTGAAGCCCAACAGAGAATAGAGAGGATGGAGAAGCAAAACGCCAAGGGAAGCCAAAATGCCAAAAAAGAGATTCTTTCTTCTTGCAGCTTTTTTTTTTTTTTTTGCTTTTTTGGGTCACACCCGGCAATGCTCAGGGTTTTTCTCCTGGCTCTGCACTCAGGAATAACTCTTGGCAGTGCTCTGGAGACCATATGGGATGTCGGGATCAAAGCCAGGCAGGTGTGGGCCAGGTGCGTGCCAGGTAAAATGCACTACCCGCTGGGCTATTGCTCTGGCCCCACTTGCAGCTTATTTTATAGATAGAAATCTGCCAAAACTTCCCAGCCTGGCCCATTGTAGGCTGGACAATGTAGAGATGAAAACAGGTAAATCACTTGATCACTTGAATCCCGTTATTCATCGATTTGCTCGAGCGGGAGCCAGTAACATTTCCATTGGACCCTAACACATGCCAGTGTAGCCCAATGGCATCTGGTTGATTCAAGAATATGAAGAGCCTCAAACCGTTCTTTCAGGGTCTTGACAAGGAAGTCTGACCATCTTATAGGTGGGCGGCCACTTGATCTTTTGACATCCCGTGGGATCCAGTAGGTAATGGCTCTAGTCCAGCAGTTGTCTCCAAATCGCATTACATGTCCAGCACATCTGATTTTCTATGCCTTGGCAAACAAGACAGCATCCCTGATTCTGGAATAGCGACCTCTGGAATAGGAAATCAGAACTCCGGATTCCTTCTCTCACTTGAGTGAGCCGTGATATTCCAAGCATCCCTCTTTCGATTCCTCTCTGGGAGACCCGAATAGCATTCTCATCCTGCTTTCGTAGGGCCCAGGTCTCTGAGGTGTATGTTATTGTATGGAGAATGGTGGAGTCAAAGAGATGTGTCCGGAGTCGGAGGTTCTTTGTTCTTTTAGCTATTTCTTTGATGTCTTTGAAGGCATTCTATGCCACTCTCTTCCTCCTGCGCAGCTAAGGTTTTAGGTTGTTCATCATGTTGACTTCTTGACCTAGGTACACATGAAAACAGGTAAATAGCTCTATAGACACAGATACACCCTGCAGAGCAGAAACCAGCTTTCCCCGTTGAACCCCCTGCATTCCATGGACCATGAGAGCAACTTCCAACTCGAGTCCACCATCCCGATGGAGCCTTGGAAGAGCCCAGAGAAACCCCCATGCCTTGCTGGCAGCGATCTTCACCATCCACACTCAGTAGCTCCTAAGATCTCCACCCAACAGATTAATCCAGTCTCCAGCCCTGCTTGTCAGAAACCCAGCTTACAAGGACCCACCCTGCAGAGACCCGCCCTTCAGAGGAGAGTATTTCAAGCCCAGGAATGCTTGAGCCACAGACACAGATATACCCGGCAGAGCAGAAACCAGCTTTCCCTGTTGCACAGCCACTGCGTGGTCACGCAATTTGCCTCCAATTTACCGTGAATATTCTACCCCACCCCTCTGGAGAGAGACCTACAAAGTAATGAGAGTATAGCGCCAGCACGGCAGAGCCAGGCAAGTTGTCTGATGCATGTTTGATATGCCAAAACCAGAAAACAGGTAAATAGCTCTATAGAAATGCAGCACTTCAGGTGGCCTTCTGGCTGTTTACAAGAACCCAGAGCTGATTCAAAGCCTCCTAGCAGAGCTGGGAGGAGCTGCAAGCTAAATGTAGCTGGAAGCTAAATAGGGTGTCACCCAATAATCAGGTAAGGCAATTCTTGTTTGTTTGTTTGGGTGCTACACTTAGTATTACTCAAGCTTACTCCTGGGTCTGTGTTAGAGTTATCATTCCTGGGGAAGTTTGGGGGATTATAAGCAATTTCAGGGATTGAACCCAAGTTGACCATGTGCAGGCAAGTGCCTATTCACTTTTCTACAGCTTCTTCCTCTGGCAATTCTTTCTAGAACAGAATATTAAGGTGTGAGCAATAAAAAAAATTAGACATATTTATATTGTAAACAATTAAAAGTTAAGTATAGAATTAAAAAGGCAACCCACAGATCAGAAAAATACACAGAATATTTAACTGATAAATCACTAATAGAACAAAATAGAAATAATTATAAATTAACGAAACTACTGCATTTATAAATATATAAAACTATTAAATAGACACTGTAAAAACTATATTCATATGGATAATAATCACATAAAAAAGTGAAACAGGGGACCTGGAGTGATAGCCCAGCGACAGGGCATTTGCCTTGGCATCCCATATGGTCCCCTGAGCACTGCCAGGAGTAATTTCTGAGTGAAGAGCCAGGGAGAAACCCCTGAGCATCGCCAGTGTGACCCAAAAAAGCAAAAAAATAAGAGGACAGTGTATGGTGTTACTTATGAGGCATTTATTGTAAAAACATAGATAAATCAAATTATTGCTACCAGTGGCAGCAATGGGGGATTATTGCTGAATAGCTATAGAGTTTCAGATTTACAATATTAAAAGAACAATCAATATGTATGCTGATGATAGTTGCACAACATGATAAATAATGTACTAAGTAACATTAAACATGAATAAGATGGTTGAATTTTTGTATTATATATATTTACCACAGTAAAAATAGGAAAAACATGTTATAAGGACTTCAGAGAAAGAACCAAATGGATAAAATTTGTTCATAATTCAAATACAAATGAATAAACTAGTAGAACTTATTTAAAAATTAACAACTTTGATAAAACTATATTTTAATAAAATATAATAATCTTATCATGAAATAGTATAAAATTTTACATGAAGTATTACATGAAATAATAAAACTGCAGAGAGTCTTTTCGGTCTCCAATAACCGAAAAGGAAGAAAAAAGAATGTCAAGAGACGACCCCCGACTCCATGAGGGCCTCCATTTTCCACATCTGGACTTCCCTCTCATCAGAACTCCACCCTGCAGACCAGCCTATCACAGTCCGGCTTGCGCAGCCCTATTTGGCCACGCAGTTCATCAATAAATGCTGGATTTTGAGATGACTACAAGAGTATGCTACCCGCATGGCAGAGCCTGGCAAGCTACCTGTGTTGTATTTGATATGCCAGATACCAGTAACAATTATAGACCTCATTCCCATGACCTGATGGAATGGTTTGAGGCTCTTTATGTTCCTGGAGCAAGCAGGTGCCCTTTGGCTCTACTTGCATGAGACAGGTCATATTGAGATGTTACTGGTGCCCGTCGAGCAAATCGATGATGACCGGGAAGACAGTGATACAGTGATATAGACAGTGCAGAGAATGTACTCAGTTCTTTTAATATACCCCTGTCTTCAAAGCTATTTTATCTCCAATGATTGACAGAAAAATAAAATATCTGTCAAATGTGAGAGCAATAGTCTTAAATTGGCATTATAAATACTTCAAATTGTCATTATAGCTATACAAATATAAATTAGTGGAGGAAAATAGTTAATAATATGAAAAAGCATTACCTGGCAGGGGAGATACCGTGATCATGAAGGTGGTTTCCCAGGGCGAGGCTTATCCATTGCACTCGGATGTGCTGACCCCTGCAATTTCCCCAAATGTGGGAAACTCGACTGCATAATTTGTGGCAGTGAGGGACTGTGTTCACACTCTCCCCTGGCTTTTATTGTTCAAATATAAGAATCTAAGATTCATGAATATCACTTTTTTTTAGTGCATACTCCTAGCAGGAAGTCGTTAACTTGAGTCTTGCATTTCTTCTATTGTTGGTAATTAGGTTTTGGACTTGTACTGGGAAAGAATATATATAGATTCTTTTTGGCTATTCACATCTGTTGGTAACTTGTTGGCATTTGTTTTGCTTTAGTTAAGCATAGGTGCTGCAGCAGCTGCATAGCCTGGAAAAGCTACCTGTGTCGTATTTGATATGCCAAATACCAGCAACAATTATAGACCTCATTCCCATGATCTGAAGGATGGTCTGAGGCTCTTTATGTTCCTGGAGCGAGCAGATTCCCTTGGGCTACACTAGCACGCTGACAGCATGTATGGAGACAGGATGTATGGAGTAGTTACTGTATGGAGATGTTACTGGTGCCTGCTCTAGCAAATCGATGAACAACAGGAAGACAAGTGATACAAGTGATGAAAAAGCATGGTATCAACTGAAATTAATGATATTGGATTTTTTTAAAGTTTTTAAAATTTTTTTATTATACAACTATGAGATATGCAGTTACAAAAGTGTTTATATTTGGGTTTCAGTCATACAGTGTTCCAGCACCCATCCCTCCACCAGTGCCCATTTCCCACCACCAATGTTTCCTTATTCCCCCTCTCCAGCCGGCATCTATGGCAGGCAATTTTTAATCTCTCTCTCGCTCTTTCTCTCTCTCTTTCTTTTTTTTTTTCTCTCTCTCCCTCTCTTCTCTTACACATTGTGGTTTGCAGTACACACATTCAGAGGTTATCATGTATATCCCTTTGCCTACTTTCAATGCTCAGTTCTATGCTGGTATTATCACTTACTATAATTAGTTTTTGAAGTATGCATTTTTATTTTATCAATTTTTATTGATTTACAACATTGTGGAATTCTAGATTAGCTATTCCTCTATTTGCATAGAAGAGCGAGAGAGTGAGAGAGACAGACACCAGAGTGATATTCCAGCAGGTAGGGTGTTAACCTTGTCTGGGTTCGATCACCGGTATCCCATACTGTCCTTTGAGACTGCCAGTAGTAGTTCCTTAGTGCAGAGACAGGAGTATCCCCAGAGCACTACCGGGTGTAACCTAAAAAAGCAGAGAGAGAGTGTGTGAGAAAGAGAGAGAGAGACAGACAGACAAAGAGAGTCAGGGAATGAGACAGAGAGAGATCTTAAATATAAGATTAAAAAGAAACAACAAATATTAAAGGAACAGCAAATAATCAAAGTCCTTGGAACTGAAGATTTTGTCTATAGAACTGAGATTTCTTGGGGTTGGGGGTGGGCAGTGGTCCTTGGGACACTGGTGGAGGAAGCCGGTGCTCAGGTGCTGTGTGTGATCAACATTCAATAAAGGTATGATTAACAGTATTGTAAACCCAAGTGCCTCAGTAAAAATGGTTTTTAAAATGTCATCAGCATCTCTGTTGGGATTCAGGCATCAGTGTTTTTAAAAAGTTTCCAGAGGATGTACTGAAAAGTTTCATCAAATTGTAAGTGGCAAGTAAGGGGAAATTGCATGTTCCAGAACTATCTACATTACTTAAAGTGTATCACTTCTCTGCTTTTGATAATTCACCCTATTTGCAGTGGTAGTCACTCAATATTGTCTCTTTATAAAATAACTGGGTGCTTAATTAGCTCCTTTTCCAATGATACCATGACTTTTTATTAGTTGCTTTTCAGATGATATCATAATTTTGTTTACATTGTTTTATTTTCTTAATTTATTTTTATTCATAAATGTTTTCTTATACCACCATGAGATATACAATTTCAAAAGTGTTCGTATTTGATTTTCAGCCATACAGTGTTCCAGCACCCATCCCTCCACCAGTGCCCATTTGCTACAATCAGTGTCCTCAATTCCCTTCCCTCTTCCCCAGCCTACCTCTATTGTAGGCTCTTTACCTCATCTCTCTCTCTCTCTTTCTCTCTGTCTCTGTCTCTGTCTCTGTCTCTATCTCTGTCTGTCTGTCTGTCTGTCTCTCTTCCTTCTTTTTACACTGTGGCTTGTAATACATATAGTTAGAGGTTATCATGTATATCCTCTTGCCTACTTTCAATGCTCAGTTCTACACTGGTATTATCATTTATAATAATTATTATTAGTATACTGTTTCTTTCTCTGAATTGCCTAACCTCTGACTCTCACACATTAGCAGTAGGTGTAGAACCTACTGGCAAGACCTCCTGATCCATGTTCTGTCTGGCCTTGGATATTGGTATCATGATAATTTTTTATATCCTGCAAATAAATGCAGTCATTCTACAGCTGTGATATTGGATAATTTTTATTATTTAAAGGTCTTAGCTTTACATGATTCTTTAAAATAACTTCTTGATCACTTGTATCACTTGTATCACTTGTTTTCCTGTTGTTCATCAATTTGCTCGAGCGGACACCAGTAACATCTCCATACGTCCTGTAGCATGCTAGTGTAGTCCAAGAGCATCTGTCGCTCCAGGAACACGAAGAGTCTCAAACCATTCCTTCAGGTCATGGAAATGAGGTCTATAATTGTTACTGGTTTTTAAATACAGTAACAATTTACAAATACAACATGGGTAGCTTGCCAGGCTCTGCCATGAGCGTGGTATACTCTTAGTAGTAGACTATCATGTCATGCATTTACAGATGAACTAGCTGGGCACAACAGGGAGAGATCGGCTTTTCTCTTGGGTGGAGCTCTGATGAGCTGTGGAGTCTGGATGTTGAAAATGGCACCCCTCACGGTGTGGGGGGTTCCTCTTGTGTCTTCGCGAGGCTGTATTGGGATGGTGGGCCAGGGCTGGAAATTGACTTCCCTCCCAGGTGCCTCATGATCATCTGAGCACAGGGAGAGCTGGTAGCAGCTCTGCCCCATGTATCTGAGTCTCTGGATCAGGCATACCTGGGCTTGAAATAGGCTTCACTGTAGGGTGGGACTCTGATGAACAGGGCTTGAGCTCATCAGCAGGGCTTGCTATTTACTTGATAAGTAAAAATAATTTTAAAAGGACATCTCTAAATATATTTATTATCTAGACATTACTGAATGCCTAAAGTCTATTGAATCAAACACATATTTAGGAAATCTGTTGATCAATCATCTCTATACCAAGACTTTTTGTGCTTCTATTACATTGGTGATGGCACAGTGCACCATATATCTCTAATACGTGTAATATTTATTACATTTCTTGGACCAAAACTATTTCATCTATTTTATGCATGGAAGTAATAAATCTGTACTGAAATTTGTTTGTCCTTTTCTTGATGTATGAATTGTTTCATCACTTGAATCACTTGATCACTTGAATCCCGTTATTCATTGATTTGCTCGAGCGGGTGCCAGTAACATTTCCATTGGACCCTATCACGTGCCAATGTAGCCCAATGGCATATGGTTGATAGTCCTTCTTTGTTTTGGCAGCCTAAGACGGCCATGAAATTTTATCAGGCACTGCTTGCTTGCCTTTCTTACTGCTGCCATATTAAGGGCTCTTTCGGGTCAGGAAAATAAACATTTCTGTTACTGGATTTGGCATATCAAACACGCATCAGACAGCTTGCCAGGCTCTGCCATGCGGGCGCTATATTCTCATTACTTTGTGGGGCTCTCTCAGAGGGGTGGGTAGAATATTTCACGGTAATTTGGCCTTAGTGAAAGTAGTGTTTCATCACTACTGTGACATAATGTATCTTTCTAATTAGTACATTTGTTTCTTTATAATATTATAAAAAAAAGTGCATGTTACCTTGCTATATTGTTTTACTCAATTTAGTGTGACTCTTGAAAACCTAGATTGCAAAATCCTGCTTTAAATTCTCTCACCTTTTTTTTTTTACTTTTTGCGTTACACCCGGCAATGTTCAGGGGTTACTCTTGGCTCCTTGCTCAGGAATTACTCCTGGTGGTGCTCAGGGAACCACATGGCATGCTGGGGATCGAACTTGGTTCACCCATTTACATTACAATATTTTTATACTGCCATAGGCATTTGGATAAGGGACACATCTCACTTGACTTCTAGTCTTGGTATAACAATACTGTTCAATACAAGTTCTTCATGCATCTAGCTAACAGGGTTTATCACAATTCTTGATCTTTGTACATGTTCTATTCTTTAGATCATTTAATTTTGTTAGATACTTTATAATATTTAATAACAGAAATTGAATGATGATGTGGCTGATGAGATATGTTGATGTCTCTGGTGGGGTCAGATCTTGATTGAGCAGAAAACCTACAAAGAAAGTTGAGTAGAACACCTAAAAAGTAGGATGGTGGGAAAATGCTAAGGAGCCCTGCACAAAATCTGGGATCAGGGTCAGGGATCTCCTTCTTCCCCAGGGATCGGCTGCTGGTGGACAGAGAAAGATGTGAGAATCCAGGAAAGTTTCAAAATGCTTTACTTATACAGGTTCTGCATACAAATCAGCAATAGGAAAATCCCAAACTTAGGGTTCTCAGCTGGGCCCCGGCCACATGTTAAGGCCCAGCCAGAAGAACAGAGAGGAGAGAGCAAAGAGGCAAGAAAGAGAGCGCCCAAAAAGGAGCAGGAAAGAAGGCAGGCTGCAGTTTTCATATCCCTGCAACACAGATCTCCCACTCCAATGGAAAGCAGTAAGGGTCAAATACCCTCAGGTAATTTTTCTCAGGACCTCACCTAGGTCCTTTGAGATGTTAATGTTGCCTAATGAAGATCTGCTTTGGAAGTGCCCCTGCAGAGTAGAGTGGAGGAGGGGCTACTGAGATGAACTGTATCTCAGAATACAAAGGCATGCATCTGTACCAAGGAATTTTCTGTAGCCATTTATATATTTCTCCAAGCCTTTGCAAGAGTCTCATCTTTGCTCTGTGTGTTGTAGAATATCTAGCTACTCTCTGATGATAGTACTACTTCATACCTAAGTCATGATCATGCTAAATACCTGCAGACATGGTGAAAATTGCTCTAGTACTATTAGTTGCTAGTGGTACTAGCAATTGCTACTATAATCTGAAAACCTTTATTTAGCTACAGCATGTAGGAAAAATAAAGCAGAAATTTATATACTATATTTAATATTCAATTAAGGTTGACTGTGACAGTGAAAAGACTCATAACATTACACAAAATTGTGTTGGCGACTACTAAGGGGTTTATAGTGCTCTGAGTATGGTATTATATCATTTCAAATGCACAAATTCACCTTTTTATGTGTTAGTTCCTAATAAGCACCGTGCACTCTGAAAATTACCATTAATAGGGCTTATTAGAGACTTATTGATCAAGGACAAATGAAATTGTAATGTTAATATATAAATGTATAATAGAAATGCATTCAAATATATACGTTTATAAAGGAAATATTCTACAAAGTTATTTAGGACTTGATGTGAAAGTTTTAAACAACACATTAAGTATTTTAACTATAAAATACAATCAATCATATAAACCATCTTATACTATGCAAAGTTCTATTAGTTTTAATAATTGAAATAAACTATTCTAAAACCAATTGGGTTTAAAACCGATGCATCTATATGCTGACTATTTGCTAAATTTGCTATTCAGAGGCTTCTTGCTCATAAGCAACACCAGTATTAACCAGAATAGGTGTAAATATAGGACTATGTCTGAAAAACCTGAAGAACCATGAAATCCAAGTAGAATTATTTTCTGTTCTATTCATGACAAATTGCTCCCCTGTAAGGTAGAAGGCAGTAAAAGCAATGAAAATTTCCCCAGGTGTCTGGTTGTTCTTAGAGGTCTCCAGTTTGGTTACTGCTGCTGTGTATTAAGCTCTCACCAGGTTGGTAGACAAATCAGCTCATCTGACAGGATTTATATATTACTGAGCCAAGTACTGCCAACATATTTTTATGAGCTTCTTGGCAGTCTTTCAATTAACTTCATATTTGCTTAATCTAGTTGATGTAAGTCTCTGTAGCTTAGTATCAAGAATCACAAGTATTTTGGGCATATGGTTCTTAGTATGAAATAAAATGGAACATTCCCTACTATCTTGAAGGAAGATGGCTTTGCTTTCCAACAATTTGCATGCATGCAGTGGGGGAATGTAATCAAACTGGTGCTTAGGTGGTCAGATATTATATCAGTCTGCTAAAATAGATTACAGCTTTAAATTATACAGACTTTTCATATAACTCTCAACAGAATTCTGAAAGTGGTCAGCTATCAGCTGTTAATTTGTCTTTTGCAGTTTTTACTGGCATTCCTTGGCATAAGCTCATTCCTCTAAACTAAAGCACATCTAGCATGTTCTATATTTAAAAACAAGAGAATATCATTCTCTTTGTCTTTAAGTCACCTTCTCCCTCCTGTGCATTTGTGTTAGTGAGTGTGGAGACATGTGCATTTGTGTGGGGAGGGGAGTGCCATAAACCAAACCTAGGCTCTACCACTAGGCTATATTCCTGGCCCCTCCATTCATCTTATAAAGATATTTGTACTTGCATTTAGGGATGAGCTGGAGAATCCCATCCTGAAACATCTAGTAAAACATTCATATCAATAGTCTAATTTAATCACATTTTCAAAGACTACTTTGATATCTAAGGTAACATATACATATAGAACCCAAAACCTAGGTATCTTTGGGGTCATTCAGTCTACAGTAAAAGCAGATTACATCTCAAATGGAAATAAAATCAAAATAAAATAAACAAAAAATCCTGAAATAAAAATGCCTCAGGAGGGGCCGGAGCAATAGTCCAGTGGGTAGAGCATTTGCCTTGCACGCGGGCTGGCCCATGCCGGCCAGGGTTCGATCCCTGGCACCCATATGGTCCCCCCGAGCACTGCCAGGAGTAATTTCTGAGCGCAGAGTCAGGAGAAACCCCAGAGCATTGCCGAGTGTGACCCAAAAAAGCAAAAAAAAAAAAAAAAAAAAAAAACCACAACGCCTCAGGGGCAAGGAAGACAGGATATGAGTTTAGGCAAGTGGTGACCTAGGTTTAATTTCTAAACACTGCTTATGGTCCTGTAAGCACTTTCATAGATGACCCCTGAGCACTGAGATTGAGTAGGCCCTGACTATAGTTGAGCATTGTCTTGACTCCCTCACCTTCTACCAAAAAAAAGCAACAACCAAACCCACCCTATGTAAAAATGAATGGCTGAATAGCTAAAATTACTTCTATTTAATTCACATTGAGGAAATATAGCTAATGGTAAATACTATAAAACGTTTGATATATGTCTATAAGCAGGTTAAGTTCTTAGATGTTTGTCATTATATCATCATTATTTTATGATGCCCAATGGCATATCATCAGATGCCATTGGGCTACACTGGCACATGATAGGGTTAAAAGGAAACGTTACTGGTGCCTGCTCGAGGAAATTGATGAATAATGGGTGTCAAGTGATCAAGTGATCAAGTGATCATCATATTTAAGGATTGAAGTAGGATACTGGCCTGCATATTTTTCAAAGACTCACAGAAATCTAATACATGGTGAAGGTTGAAATCTACTTTCAATGCTAAGTATGGTAGATGTAAAGACATGATTCTGCTTCAGATTTCCTATCCAAGAAAGGCCTTTGTTTCTACAGAGCTGAACTGAGCAGCCTTCAGCTGTTGGAGACCTCTTGAGAGTAAACTTCAGTTGCTTAGAACCTTACTGCTAAGCTCAAGCTCTCTCAGAACAGCTCACACAAGTGACTGATATGAGTCTAAAGTATAGTAGGACAAATTATTCAATCATTTCAATTTTCTACATGATAAAATTGAGGCGCAGAGAGGTAAATAACTGCTAACAAAGTCGCAGGGGAAGTCAGATATAAATTGAGGTGTTTTTGATTCACATGCATGCAAATTTAACAATGTGCTAGTGCTGAAGAAAAAGCTGAGGTGAGGATAAAATCAAAAGTGGCAAATGGTACCCAGGAGCATTGTGTAAATCTCTTTTTTTCAGCATTGAATCCACAGAAACTGGATCGAAATTGAGGCTAGGGTATAAATGTTATTAGGGATGAACTTATTTGAAGTTTTTGGAAAAAGAGCAGGATGATTCAAAGGAAAATAATATTTTAGTACATGCGTAGTACAATTTTGATCAAATTGTTTAAGATATGGACCCTATATTCCCGCCAATGGGCCCTGCATTTTCCCAAAATACAATCTAATTAAATCCAAATCTCTAGTGTAGGGCACAATATCAGAGTTTTAATCAAATCCCCAAGGTGATTACTCTGTATTTGTAGGTCTGAGAATCATAATTAGAGAACAAGCCTGAGTGAGTAGGCAGATTTTTGGAACTTTCAAGCAGAAAAAGAAAAAGCAAATCTTTCTGAACAGTGTTTGAAATGTAGACACATTTATTTGTGATATGGTATAGATAGGCATAATTGGCATATATCCACACATCTGTATCCATGCACAGAAACACACCTTCATATACTTTTTGCATAAGTATTTCCTAAGCTGGCTCTTATAGTGTTAAAAGATTATAGTATTTATCATTTTGGATTTAAATAGCTCTCTCTAAAACAGTTTTTCAGGACCATGGATTCTCAGATGGATAAATTTCCAATTATCTATTTATACATGAAATTCTGACCTCACTGCTGGAAAGGTCATACCTAGTGTGATCTCTCAGCCATATGGTTGAGAAAATGAAGAGGTAAGTTTATTCTTCTGAGATATATGTTGATGTCTCAGTTAATTAGTCTTTTCTAAATTTGTGTCACTGCTGTTGGAAGACATAAAACAGAAAGTCTATGGCTTTTAGTTAATAATGTGCGATTTACTTTTAAATAAAGTCTGGTAAAGTAACTAGTAATCTTAATAGCAAAATTTTAAAGTTATGAATTTTCCATGTGTAATTCTTACAGTTTTCACTTGGAATACTTATATAGCTAAGACTTATTGTGTATATAGTTGTAATATATTTTTTAAAGATGCATAACTTTATTTTATTTTGGTGTTCCTGGCTCTATCCCTACATTTACTTCTGCTCATGGTGAGGACCACTTTCATCTGGATTTATAAATTTAACCTTGGCTATGACTTGGATTCAAAGATCAAGGTGACAATGAGAGAAAGTTTTTCACTTAGTGTTGCTCCTGCAATGCTGATCTGGAGTTAAAATAGTTCCTTTCTTAAGCCCTTAACTTTGTTGCTTTTGTTTAATACATAACCTGCGTTTTCGGGGCTGGAGCGATAGCACAGTCAGTAGGGCATTTGCTTTGCATGATGCCAACCACCATTCGATCCCTGGCATCCCATATGGTCCCTGAGCATCAGCAGGAGTAATTCTTGAGTGCAGAGCCAGCAGCAATCCCTGGGTATCACTGGCTGTGACCCAAGAAAAGAAAAAAAAAATAAGCAAAAGCCTTTGAGATGCTAAGTGGTTGCTCTCACAGCCAGATGACTAAATCATGTAGCCACCTTTTCACATTGGAAAGAATATTAAACCTTGGTCTTAGCTATTAAGTCTAACAAAAAATTTTTTTGCTGCATTTAGTTTTCTAATCTTATTATACTTTAGAATCTACATATTATCGAAATTAATTGGTAGGTTGAATCTTTTATCTTAAGATTCCATTTCTGAGTGACCATATCCTCAATGACTTTTTCTTGCCCTCATATTTTTGTCAATTTAGTAAACTTGGAACTACTTGTCTTTAAAAGTGTTTTCAAAATTTTTGTCACTATTGTTTATGGGGCTACCCACAGTGGTGCTAGGGGACTGCCAGAGCTTTACCCAACAGTACTCAGGTAACCTCTTAGTGCTGGGAATTGATCTGAGATGTGAGGCGTTTTGCTTCTTAAGCCACATTCTTGGCCCTACTAATCTAGTTATTGGCACTAATATCTTCCTAAAACTCCAGACTTCAGCTATAACTCACTTCTGTATTTTTTTTGTTCTTAGGCAGGATTTTGAAGTGATCTCAAATGTGCCTTGCTCTATAAGGACACCAACTAACGTTGGTGTTCTGTGAAATGGAAATGTTTATATTCAGGAGCAGGAATTACCTAATATAGGTGTGAACCCAGATTCTAGATTACAGTTGTTAGAAGTACTTTTACCTTTCTCTTTCTAATTATACTTATATGCATATGTGACATAAATTTTTTATTTGCCATGTTAATAAATGTCTCTTTCATAGGAATACATATATGCTATAGTTTGGCATTTTGTGACTTTTTGAATATGTAGAAACTCATATTTTTCTGCAACTCTATTAAGTGTAGAATCACTAATTTCTCCATTTCACAGAAGAAAACTCAGCCAATGAGGATCAAATGTAACTAGTGGATTCTAACCTGGGTTTGGCTATAAAGTCTATGGCATAATTAAATTAAATAAATTATAAAAGTAGAACATCTATTTAGATACAAATTTACTTTCAAATATCAGATAAGCCAGATTCGGAAATTATTTTGAAATTATATTGTAGATTCTGATGATATATTGTATAATGTATATGATGTATATTGTAGATTCTGATAATTTTGAAAGTATATTGTAGATATCTGGAAGTAGCTGACCAGAAAATTCATATTTGTAACTACATTTTAAGATTATTCATGTTTTAGAATTTACCCAAATTTGAGACATTCAATGTTTCAAATATATTTCCTACTTGACTACTTTAGAAAAATAATTATGACATTCAATTAAAATGAATACCCAAAGATTTTTGAAAGCCTAAATCGTTTAATGCTGCCACACAGCTAGAGGTCATTATTAATCCCTATCAGCTCATAAATGAGTTCCCTTTTAAGGAATTTCATGATACTATTTCTAGTTATATGAAAATCCTATCTATTCACAGTAAGATTCCAAAGGTTTATTATAATAATTTTCAGCAAATACACTGGAAATGGATTTTACAGTGCCCCCATTTCCCACACAGATGACTAAGATTTAAAAGACTAGAACTGAATTAGTCAATTCAATTATTAAGTGAAATAAATATTCCAAGAAAGATGATAAAGACTTTATTCATTTTTGCCCTATGACACTATTCTGTTCATTTAAAAATATTCATCTCATGTTATGTTCAGTAAATTGCAGATGTCTCATACTCATCAAAGTAAGCTTAATTGACGTGTAATAAGGAATCTAGGCAGCAGATATTTAAGATGCACAAATCCAGAGCAAATGAAGCTTATGGAATGTCCCTCTTTACCACATCACTCAGAGATGCATAAATCCACTTAAGATTGAAAGCAATGCTATCTTTAGAGAAGGCTGAGTTCCCAGGCCAATACCAATAACTGGCTTAAGGTCACGAGTACTGAAGACAAAATATCAAGAAGCAACCAAAGTAAGTAATTTCCCTAGAAATTAGGTCAGCTTCAATTTATGAAGCAAACTTTTTTGAGTAAAGTACTAGCTGTAGTTAGCAACAAACTATTTGAATTTTGTGTTCTCAGTAAGCATCAAAGCGGCATGTCAGACTTTTTTTTTTTTTTTTTTGCTTTTTTGGGTCACACCTGGCAACCCTCAGGGGTTTCTCCTGGCTCTGCACTCAGGAATTACTCCTGGCGGCGCTCAGGGGACCATATGGGAAGCCGGGATCGAACCCAGGCCGGAGGATGCCGGCCACGTGTAAGACTAACGCCCGACCCGCTAAGCTATTGCTCTGGCCCCGCATGTAAGGCTTTTATTACTGAAAATTAGCTTGTTATTTTCTCACCATTCTTTTTATTAATCAATTTTCTGCACATATAATTATTTAGTTCGTAATAATATACTTAATCATTAGTGTCATCATATGGCACTTGACATGAATGTACATCATTAAAATTCAACATCTCAGGGCCAAAGAGACAGTATAAGGGTTAAGATTCTCACCTTGCCAACAACTGACCCTGGGTTCGTCTCTAGTACCAGATATGGCAACCTGCGTACCCCCTGAAGTGGTTCGTGAACACAGAGCCCTAAGGCCTCAGCATAGCCAGGTGTGGTCCTAGCAGCCCTTCCAGAAAAACTCTCCATATCTGTATTTACCTAACTTCACCATGAAAAATTCAATTACACCATTCATATAATTGACAAATTTTATTGAGTTACCATTTCAGAAACCACTAACTGATTTTCATACTATAGTGGCTTTTTTGTAAAATTTTTAATTCAAACATTTGTTTGGTTGCTCTATATTTCATAGATTTGTGCAATTATTGTTGTTTTCAATTTAGCACTGTAGTTACATTGAAATTTTAAATTATGACAAATAAGCATATATCCTAAATATAAATAGCTATTTTTAATAAATAATTTAGACAAGAAAAATGATTCATTGAAGTATTTGCCCTAGGTCACACGGCTAATTATGCGAAATCAGAACTAAAACTGAAGTCTCCTAATTTTCTGGACAGGGCTACCATTTTATACATTACTATCACTATCACTATCTTCCCGTTTATCATCAATTTGCTCAAGCGGGCTCCAGCAACATCTCCATATGCCCTGTCTCATGCTAGTAGAGCCCAAGGGCATCTGCTCACCCAGGAACATAAAGAGCCTCAAACCATTATATTAGGTCATGGGAATGACCTAACATAATTGTTACTGGTATTTGGCATATCAAATACAACATGGGCAGCTTACCAGGCTTGCCGTGCGGGTGGCATACTCTTGTAATCACCTCTAAATACAACATTTATTGATGAACCACGTTTCACAAGTGGCCACGAGAGCCAGGCTGTGATAGGCCTCGTCTGCTGGGTGGAGTTCCAACGAGAGGGAGGTCCAGATGTGGAAAATGGTGGCCCTCATGGAGTTCGGGGGTCGTCTGGCTTGTTGCGAGGCTCTGCTGGGGTGACGGGCCAGGGCTAGAACACGCCATCCCTCCCGGGTGCTTTGTGAGTGGCTGGGCACAGAGAGAGCTGGTAGCAGCAATTCCCCATGTCTGTGAGTCTCTGGATCAGCATACTTGGGCCCATTTTATACTTACCTGGCCCATTTTATACATAGCACCCACTTTATCAATAATAAGGAGAGGTAATATGTCTATAGTGGTTATCATGACTCAAATTAGAGGTCTCATCATTTTGTCATCTGAGGGTAAACCTGTCTTAAAGAATAATTTGGATCTCTTACTGTAAGTTAAAATCTGATAGATAACAGAAAAAAATTGCCCATTCAAAGGAAATGATTCTAGGGTATTTGAATTTTACAGGGTAGCAGAAGGTACTCAATTTACAACTCAATTCACTTTCCATTTATTGCTGAAATGTACATGATTACACAATGAAGGCTATTTCAGTAAAAGAGTGAAATAAATAATCATCACATGTAACAATTTGGGTTTTCTACCAAGTCCATACTATGGTAGAGTATCATGTGGGAAGTTTACGTGCAAACGATTCTGTGATCAATAACTATAAGGTAGGAAAGGAAGTTTACATGTAAAAGATTCTGTGATCAATAACTATAAGGTAGGAAAGGAAGCTGGATTTAAAGGGAGAAGTGGGACTGTGATACAGTTTCAAGGACACAGCTGACTCTGCAGTGAACTTTGAAGCTGGGGTACTCTTTTTGAAGATTTTACAGTAAGGGCTCTGGGGCTCTGGGGTGCATTGTTGATTAGACACCAGCAGTGAGCTACCACAGGAAAAGCCCATGACCTTTGGCAAAAGGGAACGCTTGAGCTGAAGCAAATTTAAGCTGAGAACTGACAACTGAGAGTGGTTGGCTGACAATCATCCTGGCAACTGGAGGAATAAATTCTTCATTCCTGAAGATAAAATCTGAATAGCATATCACAGACGAATGAGGAAAAAAGCTGTATGAAAATAAAAGCATCTAAATAAAAACTATTATTTCTCTCAGGCCAGAGGTGGAAAATTTGAATTGTAAAATAAGTTATATATATATACATATATGTATTTATGTATATATGTATGCTTATATATGTGTGAATAATTAGTCCCAGAAATGCAGCGAATATTTTGTTAATAAAGCTAAACTTGTAGAGCGATAACAAAATGTAATTTAAAATAGATTTAACAAAGTATAAAAGTAAATATAAAAATTCAATTAAAACTTACGGAGAGAAATTAGACAAAAGTAAGAATGCAGAACAAGTGAGTACATGTATATAAGCTGTTAAAACAGCGAACTAAAAGAACAACAGAGAGAATGAAAACTATGAATGAAAATATCAGAAAAATTATAACACCTTCTTTGGTCTTCTCAAACTCAGTAATAACAATCCCTTCCCTGTACCTCCTGGTATGCTGGAGAGATCCAAGGGGACAGAAACAGCCTCAGGTGCATTTGAGGTGCTTTCAGCTTATTTATTAAAGGTGGTAGTTTGGAGGGTAGATATTCTGAGCAATTCTCTTTCTAAAAAGGGAATGTTAAAATAAATAAATCTGGAAATTTCCGTTTCAGTGGAAGGACACACTCTACATTAAGGAAACATTGATCTGCTGAAATGTCTCTTTAGGACAGTTCAGAGAATGAAACAAGAAAAAAAACTCAAATAATATCCTAGAACACTGAATGTTTAATAATTGCCAGCAAAGTAAACTGTTTTTTAATGAGATTTCACTTCATTTGGCCAGTTTTGGATTATAATTGGAAATTTAATGAGAAGTGTTAAGCTCAATAATATAAGTAGCATGCTTTGGTGACATACAATCTGTGTCTCTAGCCCAGCAATGGATATGAGATGAAAAAGGATGAAGAAAGGGATCAATTGCTTTTTACTTGCTCCCACAGAGATGAAAGTGTGGAGTTTGATATTCAGTTTTTCAATACATTTTGCTTTTTCTTTTTTTCTTTATTTTTTGCAGAATACCTGAGATTCCTGGGTCCGGGTTTCACCGAGTTACTAAAACACATGATGAGATCAGCTTCCCTTTCTTTTCTTTAACATGTAGAAGGATCCGACAGAATGAATGTTTGCACTGGTTTGCACAGAGTTGAGGGCAACAAGGCTTGGTATGTCCACATCTTTTATAATAATTAAACAGGGATGCTCTTGACCCCTGACCGAGGTATTGCTTCCCCTTAAGTTGCTATGGAGTAAAACCGGAGAAGTGAACACACTGAGCCTTGCCTGCTTGGTGCGGAAAATGTCACATGCAAAACTCATGGAACGCTTTTTTGCCAGGGAATTATGCCATAAACCATACAGCAAAAATAAAAGTGTAAGGGGCCGGAGCGATAGCCCAGCGGGTAGGGCGTTTGCCTTGCTGCGCCGCCCGTGCCGTTCCCGGGTTCGATCCCCGGCATCCCATATGGTCCCCCGAGCACCGATAGATAGATAGATAGATAGATAGATAGATAGATAGATAGATAGATAGATAGATAGATAGATAGATAGATAGATAGATAGATAGATAGATAGATAGATAGATAGATAGATAGATAGATAGATAGATAGATAGATAGATAGATAGATAGATAGATAGATAGATAGATAGAAGTGTAAGTCTATAAGAAACAGAATAACTAAAAATGATAAAGCAACTCTCAGAGAATAAGTGGTAGAAAAGAAAGCAAATGTAGCAAATCCCAGTCTATCGTGACTGCAGATTAATAAATATGATCATATTAATAAGTATGGCTAAATACACTAGGGGACTTACATTACATTTAGTCAAATAGAAATAGCAACCACGAAAAGTAAATGTAATTATAGGCTTGATTTCACAGTTGGATGGAAAATGTAAAAGAAGCATTTTGTCCTATTTTTTTTTCTTTTTGGGTCACACCAGGCGATGCTCAGGGGTTACTCCTGGCTCTGCACTAGGGAATTTTGGGGGATCATATAGGATGCGGGGATCAAAGCCGGGTCGGCCAGCGTGCAAGACAAACGCCCTCCGCGCTCTGCTATCCACCGGCCAGGCTGACACTCCGGCCCCCGCTCATTTTGTGCTTCTTGATTGATGTTCTTAAAGTGTCTATATTCTTGTGTGTTTACATACTTATATATACTTACACGTGCATTTTTCTTGAATGCTAGCTGTGAATTGACTACAGAAAATGTTTCTAAAAATATGTCTTTTAATTGGAACCTCTCCAGTAGTGTTGGGAGCCTGCGGACGGCCCCTGGTAAAGTTTAGTCTAGCCATACGTGCTTGATGGGCTGGTGCTTGTTTTCGACAGATGGTGCTGCCTAACTCTGGCAGTGCTTGGAGCCACTGCAGTGGTGCTGGTGGGACACTAGGGTTATGCAGTGGTACTTGGTGAGGCATCGCTGTGGATCAAACCAGGATCTTGCTTCTGGAAGGCACACACTCCATCCCGTCTGGTTAGTTCCCGGGCACATGGAAACATTTCTAATGAAGCATAAAAGAAAACTCAAGTAGTTAAAAGCTAAAGTCAGAATAATTAAGAGATTGAAACAAAGAGAAGTGAAGAATAATTTATTCAGTTGATGAGACTCTTTACTCTCATTCCAATTAGAAGACAAATAAAAATAATCTAATATATACTCCTTGAACGTCTGTGTGCTAGATATTATTCCTAGTGACAGAAATACAAGATGAATGTTTCTCTAATGGAAATCCCGGGTGAACAGGGGAGAAAGGAAGATAAACTGCTAATTATAACACATCATCTTAATTTCAATATCTAATTTCTTTCACTTCTGACATTTTTGATGGTTACCCATTTATATTTTAATTTAAACATCATCTTATAATCATAGTTAAATATGTCGCTTTAAATCACTTTTTATTCTTTCCATAAGAAAAAAGCATAAAATGTTCTAATGCTAAATTTGGATTTATAAACCTTCAGTTTTGGGAGACTGTGTAGAACATTGCTTAGAAAAAAAATAAAAATCTGCTCATTTACATTTTATTTTTTCTTAAACTTAATTGTCTCTTTTCACTCTGGATAAATAGAAAGATTAATTCTCAGACATTCCTAGAGCTCTTTGGGGATCAAATTAGATCAAATTGAAATTTTTTTCTTTATTTCGTGAGTTCTTCCCTGCCGGTCTACAGCCTCCTATCCCTGGCATTTGTCTCTAGCATACACTGTTTGTCTTTCCAATTAAATTGAGACTTCTTATGTTTGCAATTTAGCATTAAATATAGATTAGATTGAAAAATAAACATTTTTATAAAGTATGTGGAATATTAAGAAAATATTCTCATCTTTAATGACTTTACAAACAACTAGAAATAAGTAAGGTTATGAGAGAGAAATGATTTTCAGAAATTATAATGTAACATGATCAGGATATTATCTCTTGCCTTACATAATTGAATATGGAAAAATGCTTGTGAAAGTTAGAAAATTTTTATTAATAGAGAAGCCAGAGAGATGATCATGTGACTATTCATAGATTAATATTTAAAATCAAGTGTTTGACTTTGTATGACTACACTGAAATTTTCTAGCACCAAACGTATGAAATTTATGCGAGTAATCTGACAACAATTATGGGATATTAAAATATTAGTTTAATATAAATGTAATGCTGACACTGTCACAGTAATAATGTAAATATATTTGAGTATATTTATTATATTTATGCACATAAGAGCAGACATTGAGACATAGTTGAAGAAATTTGTAATATAGTGATACAAATGGTGCTTTTCTTTTTTTCAGAGATATATGAAATTTAAGCAATTGTTTTAAAAACTAATGTATTGGTATTTGTTTTAAGACCTAAGCAATCTTATTTTTCATGACTTCTCTCTCTCTTTCTTTCTCTCTCTCTCTCTCTCTCTCTCTCTCTCTCTCTCTTCCCCATAGTCAGTTATATACAAAAAAGATTATAATAAGTGAAAACATTTTTGCCTAAACTGTGGTGAAGAGAGCTTATGGATTGCATTCTTAAGCTCTTTTATGTAGTTATATATGCATAATTTTTTCTAATTAAAGATTTAATTAGAAAACATTGTAAATTATAAAAAACTTAGGATAATCTGTCATAGTTCACTGCCAATTATGTTTCTTCCTTACTGATATTTATATCTGTGTTGTGTCTGTCCTTTTTGAATCAGACAGAGGTGGCTGGTGGAACCAAAAGAAAATGGTACATGTTAGGCTGTATAAATTCTAAGATAAGGTAATGAAAGTCACTGTAGCTTCTATCTTGATCACTTGGATCAGATGTTCTAGGGGAAGCTCATAAACATACTGTGAAGATCTTCAAGCAGCCTTGGGAAAGAGCCCAAGTTGATAGGCCCCGAGGTCTCTGGCCAGTAGTCAGCATCAACTCTGGTCATATGAATGAGGCAATTAAGAAACAAATTCTGTAGTTTAATTTAAACTTCCAGATAACTTATACCCTAAATGATTTGACTGACTCTGAGAAGAGGCACAGAGACAGAATATCCAGCTGATTTCTCGACCTGCAGAACTCATAAGAGATAAAAAATTACACTTTATGTTTTAAGGTACTATATTGTAGGTTGATTTGTTTTCTGGCTAGAATAACTGAAACATAGTTCGTGATCTTTCTGTTATTTAGAAATTGTAAATTGTCTCATGCTGACTTTTAGATGCCCCTGAAATGAGCTGCCATATGTGTGACCAACAAATATCTTCCAAAGCAGTAGGAGCATCATTAGACACCATTTCAGCAGACTGTGGGATGCCTACCATGATGACATTTTCTGTCATGGACTACCTGATGCTGTACATTTACTCATTCTAAAATTATAGGGATGCAAAATGCTAATGTATTGGTATGACAAAAAGGTAGCAAACAATTGGTAGGCATTTTCAGACTGACATGATGTTTCATAATTAGTTAAAGTCCCTTAGCACAAAAATTATGTTTATTCAATGCCTTAATTTCTTCCAACATAGATAATAATTAAATGTATTTTGTCATTCAGAAGTATGGTGTCTGGAGCCGCAGAGCAGTGCAGAGATGAACATTAAGTATCATTTGGATCATTTAAAAATAAGATTTCTTTGTATATTTGAAAAGATTCTTTGGAGGAAAGGAAGGATGATTCAGTAATACCAGCTAAAGATAATTTTCTAAATCTAATATGTTTAATCAATTAATGTGAGACAATTAATCATTAAAAATCGAACGCTTTATAAAATACATTATCATAATAATATTAACTAAAGGTGTGTTTTTTGGGGCAAAGTTTCAAATGGTGGGGAATCTTGTGTTTCTTGATGTTAATGAAGTGAATTGCTTAAAAAAAGTTGTAGACAATGTAGCTGTAGGAAATGTGACTTAAATCCTGTAATCTTAAAAATTAAAAAAAAACAATAACATGATTTGTAAATGTCTATGCTAAGTGGAGGGTATAAAAAAAGGAAGGAAATTGCCTGTCTTTTGCAAAAAAGAATATAGAACTTCATTATTTAAAGCCCAACTATCTGTTAACTTTTCAGTACCAGACTAATGTTTATTGTCTCAGAAGCATACTTTTCATTTTTCCTCACCTCATTTTCAGTTGATTATTGTATTTCACACCTATTTGTTAGGATGTATTCTGCAGCATTCATTTATTTATTTCCTATGACAAAACCAAAGAAGAAAAAACTATAAACAAGATGTTTGGCATGTGAGTAAATGTTTGAAAATGACACAGCTTTCAATCACAGTAGTAGATTGTCATATTTCAGTGGGGCATTTCAGGTTAGTACCAGATTGTTGTGCAGGGAGAAGAGGTTAATTGATTGCGTCCATTCTAGTATCTAGGCACACCCTGTCTCACCAGTGTACACCCAGTCCTTTGGGTTTAACTTTAACCTCACCTGTGTCCTTCTTCCCCTACCTGTTAGTCACAACATCTCCTAATCAGACACAGTAACTTAGTTAAATCTTCTGATGACTTCAATTTTGTATATGTAAGTGAAATATTGATTTTCTCTTTCCTTTATGTCCTTTGCAAATTTCTATGTTAGAGAAAGTCCTTTTTATAGAGACATAGGAAGATATTAATGGTATGCTTTTGTAATATAGTAGTTAATTGAAATATTTACTCCTGGACATCCATAATATTTGCCTGACTTAAGCATCAGCTGTCCTCAGATTGATCTTAGTTCCTACACCCCAAAAGGAGTGTCCCACTGCAAACTTGGATGAACCTAGAGCAAGCCATAAGTAAGCTACTCTGACCTCAACATGACACAGGCTAAGCACTGTAATAAGTGTAGTAAGTTAAGAGTATGGTCATGGAACAAACTCTGATCTGTCCCATAAAGAAGTGACCGAGTAAGGACCCTGTTGGTATTAGGGAAAACTAATTTGGTGTGAGGATTGTAGTCTGGGAAACATGGAGAGATGTCCCTAGGAAGAACCACCTTTTGCATGAGTTCAGAGAGAGTCCATGTTAAGCTTATCCAGGGTACTGATATAGTCTATATCTCTTGCTGTGTGTATAAAATTGACTAGAAATATTACTGATAAATAAATTTAATATCATTGTTTACAGTTTACAGGTAAAGACAATGAGAAAGCAATGAGCTTCTAGATGGAATTCTGTCCATAGAGGAATTCAGTGGGAATCCTTGATGCCCTCAGTCATTCTGGGGGAGTTTTGGGAAATCAAATGATCATATGAGATGGTAGTAGGTGAAGGGAAATGGCATGCCCCGAATACGCAAGTTACCTTTCTTCGTGCTGTTTTTTGCTTATGTCTGTAAGGCAGCACTATATGCTGGGAGAACATTGATGCTGATGCCAAATTTAAAGAGAATGTTTTTGAAGATGACTTTAGCTTTAATGTTGTGCAAGTTTTTCCTATATTTTCTTCAATGTTCTTTATGAATATATACTTCTGATGCCAGCATACGTGCATTAAAAGTACAGACAGTTATTTCAGTCCTTCATTTTGGAAGCCTAGTTTGGTCCTGAGATTTTATCAGCCTCTCTCTGGTTGTCCTTCTTAGGGTTGCCATATTTAGGGCTCTTTCAGGGTCGGGGGACATATAAACATTATTATTACTGGTTTTGTCATATCAAATACGCATCATACAACTTGCCAGGCTTAGCCATGCGGAACATCAAAAGATCCCATGGGATGTCAAAAGATCAAGTGGCTGCCCACCTACAAGATGGTCAGACTTCTTCGCCAAGACCCGAATGAACGGTTGGAGGCTCTTTGAATTCCTGGAGCAATCAGATGCCATTGGGCTACACTGGCATGTGAAAGGGTCAAATGGAAACATTACTGGTGCCTGCTTGAGTAAATTGATGAATAACGGGATGTCAAGTTTTCAAGTGATCAAGTATTTTATGGATTCAGGTTTATATTGTTTTTGTACAAACACACAGAAGAAACACCATCTACACTTCTTTGTTCATAGCAGCACTATTCACAATAGCCAGAATCTGGAAACAACCAGAGTGCCCGAGAATAAACGAAAGGATAATGAAACTCTGGTACATCTGCACAATGGGATACTATGCAGCTCTCAGGAAAAATGAAGTTATGAAATTTGCCTATAAATCGATGGACAATGAGAGTATCATGCTGAGTGAAATTAGCAGAGGGAAAAGGAGAGACATAGACTAACTGTATTTATTTGTGTGATATAAAAAAATAGTATGATTCCAATATCCAATATCAGGCAAAACATGAATCAGGAGGTCTTGTCAGTGGGTAGAATCTACTGCAAGTGTGTGGGGTCAGAGGTTAGGTAATATGGGGAAAGGAACAGTGTACTAATAATTGTTGGAAATGATAATACCAGCCTAGAATTGAACATTGAATGTAGGAAAAAATATATAAATATAATAACCTCTAAATGTATGTATTACAAGCCCAATGTGTAACAGAAGGAAAAGAGAGAGAAAGGGATATATAATATATATCTATATGTATACATACATATATGCATATGTATATATATAGAGAGAGAGAGAGTGAGAGAGTGAGAGAGTGAGAGAGAGAGAGAAAAGAGGCAAAGTGCCTGCCATAGAGGCGAGCTGGGGAGAGGTGAGGGAATCAGGGGATATTGGTGGTGGGAAATGTTACTGGTGGAGGGATGGGTGCTGGAACACTGTATGCCTAAAACCCAAACATGAACATCTTTGTAATTGTATAACTCACAGTGGTATAATAAAATTTAAAACATAAATAAGCAGAGTTATGTGGAAATTATTTGGGGCCTCTAACCCTATGCAGCTGTTGTTGGGAGGTAAACTCACCTAACATCCTTGAATTGCAAACTGATGACTCTGCAAACTATATAGAGAGCATATATTAAGGAATTTAGAGGCCTCTTGATGTTTTCATGCATACTGATGGTATGAGACCTTGTGCAAGGGTATTCAGATGATTTGCCAGGGCTGTTTTAAAACTTCAGAATTGCGAATTCTAAGAGGAAAGGATGTCTCTACCTGGATTAACTCCTAACCTCAAACTTTGTGAAATGAACTTTAAGAAGACTAGAAAGCTTTATGCTTCTCTAACATTGTTTTAGAAAACAGAACAGACTTCAATCTAAAGTATCCAAAGACTAAAGCTTGTTTCAAACACTTCAGCTCTGTCAAGACACTTCGTATTGAAGGACAGTGATTCACATCTGACAAAAAAAAAAAGTCTTGGTGTTATCATTTCATTTTCTGTGCAGTGTGGCTCCTGGGATGATCTGAATGATATCAGTTTACAGTAGCTAACTATCTGCCAGCTGGAAGGAAATGAGGGAGGGGCATGTTAACAGTCAGAGTTACATTAGCCTGGTCAAAGGGACCATTGAAATTCCATTTCAACTCCCCATAGATCCCTGTGGAACCCCAATGATTAAATAAATCTACAGGCAGAGCTATTATAGCAAAAAGAAGGACGTCATGAAAAATCTTAAATTTATTTTGAAAGAAAAAAGTTATAGAAGGGCATGTTTGGGGTTTAGAGTTGGGCTGGATAATTTTAAAGGAGTGCCAACAGGGAAATGGGCAGATAAAATAGCTTGTGTAGAGCCAAATAAGGAGAGGAAAAAATATTGATGTCAATCTATATATTGAAAGCCTTGATGGAAAAGTTGTTACCTGGTCAAGTGATTTACTTGATTTTACTTTGGAGGAATTAAAAATGAGATCACAGCTAAGTAACTTTTATGTTATCTCTCCTTTCAATAAAAAACAGAAAGTTGTTTCATTTCTCCGAAATATGAAATGGGCAAAAAATAGGATTCAGCTCAAAGAAACCACTAAATTCTGAGAAGATAAAAGATACATTTCAAACACTTTTCCGGTTTGGACAATGAGTGAGTATCACCACGAAAGCATCCTTTAAGTGAAAAGCTACCACCTCACCCAGTCTTCTCCAATTCTCTTGCTTCCTCTTTCCTGTATATAAACTCTTCCTGAAAGAAAGGAAGCAACTTAGAATAGTCAAGGAGAGTAAGTCAAACAAGAGTGGGGAAACCACATAAAACCCTGATTGTATTTTCTTATCAACTGAAGACTTCTACAATGTCCCAAGCCCAATTACGACTGTAAAATTTTAACATTAAACGGATTTCAATAGTTTGAATACAAAATAAAATAACTTTAGAAGATGTAGCTAATCTTTCACTGTCTTCCTGTTCATCATTGATTTGCTCGAGTGGGCCCCAGTAACATCTCCATATGTCCTGTCTCATGCTAGTAGAGCCCAAGGGCACCTGCTTGCTCCAGGAACATAAAGAGCCTCAATCCATTCCGGAATGAGGTCGATAATTGTTACTGGTATTTGGCATATCAAATACGACACGGGAAGCTTGACAGGCTCTGCTGTGCAGGTAGCATACTCTTGTAGTCATCTCTAAGTCCAGCCTTTATTGATGAACCGCACGGCCAGGCAGCCGGGCTGTGATAGGCTGTTCTGTTGGGTGGAGTTCTGACGAGAGAGAAGTCCGGATGTGGAAAATGGAGGCCCTCATGTAGCTAATCTTTATTATTGTTAATATGAGAAAGCGTCTTGAAATCTAAAAGTGATTAAAAGAATAGTGGCACTGGTGTTACGTGTGTCCAGTTAGACAACCAGGGCAGTTTCTGTAGGAATATTGAGAATCTGGAACAAAAGGAAAGAAATATCAATAATAGATGTTTTATGATTTTCTCTGATATGTGTGGAAAGGTTATGTTTCTCTTATTTGTTGAATTCTGTTTTTGTTTGCTTTCTCCATTTTTGCTAGAATTTTTAGCCACCGTGTCTTACATAGCTGTGTGTACAAATAAAGTGTATGAAATGGGAGACTTCAATCATTTTTACCTGGTGAAGCAAACTAATTGTCTGTGCCAGTTCTTTTACCAGTGCTGCTTCCTGGATATATTTTCAGTTTTTCTACAGCACCGTAGAACCTCCTTGAAAGAGACTCATTATTTCAGTTTAGTGAATCCATGAAAAAATCTGTCTTAATGACTCAATCTAAATCTAATTTAGGATTTTATGATTAAATAAAAAGACTTTTGACATATCATTTTTAATGCTTCCAAGATACACATCCACAACATACCTCTTTTTATGCATATAAAAGATGATGCATAAAGACCCATAGAGCCTTAGACTGGATGACACAAGAGTTGTGGACTGGTTTTTTTGTTTTTTAAACTTTTCCTCATGCCAATTATTTGGAAACCATATTGCAAAGCTATTTTGATACATTAGGCCAAATGTTGACATTATCTGTCAACCTAATGTATTTCAATTTGATTTTTTCCAAATGGAAAAGATACTGGAATGTAAATGCAGAGATTAGTTTATCCATCAATAAGTGTGTGCAGTTCTGAGCAAATTTTCCATTCTCTATTGCTTGGTTATCTTCTGCTTTGAGAACATAAAAAATTGTCATTGTCTGCCAGTAAAAATGAGCAAACAAATAAGCAAACAAAAACCTCTATGAACAGATCTAACTTAACATTGCTTTGTTTTCCTCAGGACCAAGATTATTTATGCCTTTTCCTCATCAAATGCCTATTTTATTATAAACTGTTCTAATAATTTTATTATATGCACTTCTTAGAGGTATAGATAATGGTATGGGCATGTTCAGGAATAGACAAAGGCCAGAGAGATTATATAGGGGTAAGATGCTTGATTTGCATGTGACCAACCTCAGTTCAATCCCTGGCACCAAATATGATGTTTAAAGCACTACTAGGAATATTTCTTGAGCACAGAGAAATGAGTAAGCCCTTAGCACCACTGGCTATGACCCAATCACTTACCTCCTCCCATAAATAAAAAATAAGTGAGATAAAAAGGCAAAAAAAGTAATTAAATACTTGTCCTTGGTATTGAATAAATTTATATTAGCATTAATGTTTTATTCTTTTAATTTTACATTGTTAAAATGTATATATAATATGCTATCATTTTTAACTCTTTATATTTTTATTTCCCAAAACATTAGGTGTGGCATTGGACAACATAACAAAAATGTATTTGTGACACTAAAATAGATCATTTATGAAAGAACAAATAACATTTTTCCACAGAATTCAACATTAGGCTTGAATAACATCTTCTGAGGATGGACTAAAAAATATGTAATGGTATTTGTGTTTCAATATAATTCAGTCAATTTTTGCTAATTTTAACTTAAACCTCCCTATTCTTCACCTGTAAATCTGGAATACAAATGCACTAACTTGTGGCCTTAGTAAAATTAAATTAGAGCGAAAATGTAGTGTTGCTCACCGGAAGTTCAGGACAAATGATATTTCCTGTTTTACCTTCCATACTAAAGTCATCGATGTTGTTTTTAGTCAGCTAATTGGTCTAATCGAAACAGTTTAATTATAGACATTATAATTTTGGTTAGTCTTAATTATTTTTTTACCTCGCTATCCCCTCTAGTAATTTGTCTTCCAAAGAAATTTATAATTCCTTGTTAAACTTTGGAATAATGTAACACTAAATTATTTTAGATGCTTTTATAAAGTGTATGTGAGTATATGTGTTGCATGTGTGTTGGGAAGCGGTGGGGATTTAGGTACATATTTGAATAAGTTTATGCATTTAAATGAGACAAGCATAGCCTTGTTACTGAGGAGGCATGAGGACAAATTGCTCCAAGATGGACTGCGAGTGGTGACCTTCAGCTATATGTGTGATTGCTCGTCAGAGTGGCAAATGGCACGCTGTCTTTTGGGGAACTCCTTGTTCAGTGCATCTTGAAATATGTTATAAGCAGTTATTTCATGTAAGTGCCAGAGCAAGGGGAAAGTGTAAGCTATTTCACCTTTATATTTCAAATTTGAGAAATAAAATAATGGAAATGCATATATTTTTCTATTTCAAAGCCGATAGAAATTTGTTAAAGGTAGTTTTAGAAGCAGTTGTCATTCTCTTTCAGTGTAACTATGTAAGAACTGATTTGATGGGCTCCGACCATTAGGAGATGAGAGCACTGTGGCCCAGCTGAATGTAGATCTGGCGTTTTGTGTGTCAAGCTTTAAATAGTTAACTTTGCTTTTATTATTTTGCTTTCTGGAATTTTTTGGTCCCACCTGGTGTTGCTCAGGGCTTGCTCCTATTTCTGTACTCAAAAATCACTCCTGAATCAGAGAAAACACATACTCAAAGTCAAAGGCTAGAAGAAAATTCTTCATGCAAACACTCCTCCAAAAAGGTTGATGTGGTCATACTAGTATCTGACAATATAGACTTCCAGGCTGAAAAAAGTTTAGAAGGGACAATGGGGTGATAGTTGCCAATGTTATGGATGTTTCCCTTCTTGAACAGTAGTCCTACTAGTCCTACTGGTTTTTCATTGGGAGGGCACCTTGCATTCAGACAGGTAGAGTGTGAAGAGCTGAGCCAGTGTATTGATGAATACTGAAGGCAGGTTCTTCAGGTGTTTGGGTCTGACTTTGTCTGGGCCTGGTTCTGTTCCCTTCTTTACTGACAAAATGGCATGTCGAATTTCAGAAGGGAGAACGTTTGGAATCGACATATCCATCCTGCAGAATTTGATATGTGGGCAGGTGGACGTGGCTATCAAAGAGATCTGAATAGAAGTCATGGATAATCTTCTCCATTGACTTTCTGGAAGATGTGATAGATCCATCAGGATGTCAGAAGGCAGTCATCTTGGTCTTATAGTTGTTGAAGGGCAGGCAGGCATTGAGAATGCTTTTCCTGCCTTCTGCTGTATCTTCCAGTATTTCTGCTCTACTCTCTTTGAAGTCTTCCTTTATTGCTTCTCTGCACTGCCTTGCAAGCTTGGACGTTAGCATTTTGTCACCTGAGGCTCACGCCTTGCCACTTTGGCAAATGAGCTGTAGAGTTTTTGAAGACAATCATTCTTTTGTGTCTTTCTCTCTCTCAGCATTCTTCATACAATCATGGAAGTGCTGAACCAGTTGGTTGTATTCTTCATCGATGTCATCAATGATGGTATCTTTACATGTTGCCACAATGGTGCCAAAAGAGTTCCAAGTTGGTGATCATTCTGGGAAATCTCTTTTTAAACTTTGAAGCATTTTCTCCTCGTTGAGTGAAGTAGAATTTTGCATGAAGGATACTGTGGTCTGATCCTCTTTGGAGTTTTGGGACGACAGTGACTTCGGTCAGGCAAAACCGTCGATTGAAGATGCTGTGGTCAATTTCATTGTGGAACTGTCCACCAGGGAATTCCCATGTCCAATGTTTCTATTCAGCCTTCTGGAACTGTGAGTTCCCATGAATGTTCTTGGTGGACATGATGAACTCAGATAGTCTCTCACCCTGTGCCCTGGGTCCCGATGTGGAGTTCTTTGGCCAATCTTGGTTCTATCTTGGCACTACAATCACTGACTATGATCTTGTAGAAGGTGTAACTTTTTATATAGAACTCCTCCAGTTCCATGTAGAATTTCTCAATTTCTCCTACCTTGTATACAGATTCTAGTATGTAGACAATGAAGACAGAAACAGCTGGCAGTGGGCCACATCTCTTCAAGTGTAATCGTCCTATCTGGTTTGTTAGGCATTCAAATGAATCAATGTTGACGGCCATGTTCGTGTTACAAGGACATCGATAACACCAATGCCTCTTTCATCGCATGTTCTGAGGAACAGTTCTTCTCTGGTGTCATAAAGTACATCGAAGAAAATATAGGAAAAACCTTCCACCACATTGAAGCTGAAGATATCTTCAAAGATGAAACACCACTAATAAAGCAACTAGAAGCAAAGATAAGCATATGGGACTACATGAAATGAAATGCTTCTGCACTTCAAAATAACAGTGATCAAGATACAAAGACAGTCCAGAGAACGGGAAAGAATATTTACCCAATACCCATCGGATTAGGGGTTAATATCCAGGATAAATCAAGCACTGGTAGAAATTTACAAGAATAAAACAGCCAACCCCATCAAATTTGGGGGAGAAGAAATGAACAGAAACTTTGACAAGGAAGAAATTCAAATGGCCAAAAAACATAAAAATGTTCATCACTAATAATCAAAGAGTTGTAAATCAAAACAACAATGAGATATATCACACCAAGAGACTGACACATATCCAAAAAAGCAAGAACAACACATGCTGGCATGGATGCGGGGAGAAAGGGACTCTCAACCATTTTTGGTGGGAATGTCGCCTGGTAAAGCTTTTTGCAAAAACAATATGGACATTTCTCCAAAGAGTAGAAATTAATCTCCCATTCAACCCAGCCATACAACTCCTGGAAATATATCCTGGGAAGCCAAAAACTCACAGCAAAAAACACCATCTGCACTTTTATTTTCATAACACCACTATTCAGAATAGCCACAATCTGGAAACAACCAGAGTGCCCGAGAACTGATGACTGGATAAAGAAACTTTGGTGCATCTACACAATGGAATAATTTGCAGCTGTTAGGAAAGATGAAGTTATAAATTTGCCTATAAATCGATGGACATGGAGAGGCTCATGCTGAGTGAAATTAGCCAGAAGGAAAAACAGATATAGAACGACTGCACTTATTTGCATGATATAAATATATATACGTATATGTATTTATGTAATGATACATATACACATATGTATATGTATTTATGTAATGATATAAATATATACATGTATATACATATTTATATAATGATATAAACATAGATACATGTCTATATTTATATCATTATAAATATAGATACATGTATCTATAATTATATAAATACATTTGTATCTATCTACATAGATACATGTCTATATTTATATCATTATAAATATAGATACATGTATCTATATTATATCATATCAACTATATATAAATATATATTTATATGATATAAATATGTATAAATATATATGCATATACAGTATGATACCAATATCCAAGGTCAGGCAAAACATGGATCAGGAGGTCTTGTTAAAGGTGGAATCTACCACAAATGTGGAGGAGTCGGAGGTTAGGTAAGACACAGAAGGGAACAGTGTGCTAATAATTGTCAAAAGCGATAATACCAGCCTAGAACTTATCATTGAATACAGGCAAAAAATACATATGATAACCTCTAAATGTACATATTGCAATCCACAGTGTGTAAGAGAAGGAAGAGAGAGAGAGAGAGAGAGAGAGAGAAAGAGAGCCTGCCATAGAGTAGGGGACGGGGAATGGAATTGGAGACATTGGTCATGGGAAATGGGCATTGGTGGACGGATGGGTGCTGGAACACTGTATGACCGAAACCCAAACATGAATATCTTTGTAATTTTATATCTCATGGTAATATAATAAAATATTAAAAAATCACTCCTGGCCATGCTCTGGTTCCTGGCCATGCTCTGGGAATCATATGAGATACCAGGAATCAAACTCAGGTTGCACACATGCAAAGCAGATGCTCTATACACTATATTGTTGCTCCAACACTAAATAGTTAACTTTATTTATTATTATTATTATTATTATTTTCTTTTTTGTGGTCACACCCAGAGATACTCAGGGATTGCTCCTGATTCTGCACTGAGGACTTACTCCTGGCAGTACTCAGGGCACCATATGGAATGCTGGGAATAAAACCGGGGTGGACTGCATGCAAGGCAAACTCCCTACCCATTGGTCTATCACTTCAGCTCCAATAGTTAAGTATAAAGGGTGGTGGATCCCTAATCAGGACCTCTGAGAGGTGGGAGGCCACTCCTGGTAATACTTGATCCAAATGTTTTTGGTCAGAAAGCTTAACATTGGATTCAAGTGATGCAGTGCTTTGGGTACAGTGGTTCTGGAAACCCCACACCTTCCAGCAATAGTTATAGTTATGGATATTAAATTTGTTTTTTTTTATGTCAGCCATTTAGTTATGGAGAACAGACTTTTTTTATGTCAGGCATATGTGCTATATATAGCTTTTTTGAACTAGCCTATTGGATCCAGACTTTGAAATCTTATGATCCCTACAATGCTGATTCTTAAAAACATAAAACAAAAGCCTATAAACATAATTCCAGTAACACAACCATCACAAGTGCATGAGGGAACTAGGGATAGATGCCTAGTATCCCAGAGGTCCCCTTAAGCACTGCTAGGAGTGAGTTTTGAGAACAGAGCCAGGAGTCACTTATGAGCATTGCCAGGTGTGTACCAAGAACTGAAAACAAAACAAAACAAAAAGGAAAAGCTTTGCAAACCACAGAATCTGAATAATTTTTAAATAAGTAATAAAAAATGTTTTTAAGAGAATCCTAATAAGGTCCTTCATTTTTTGAGAAACATTTCTAAAAGCCTGATTAATTGCAAACTATTTAAAAAGAAATTGTTTAATATAGTCACATAATCTGTTTATTTATATGTAAACTATTAACATGTTTGCATGACTTGCTTTTCCTGTTCTTCGTGTTAGATAAAACTAAAATCACTGGGTGGTATTATATAACAACTGTGCTTTATATAAATAGCAACATCAAAGGACTGAAAATACTGAAGAAGACAAACAGAATCTTAGAATTCAGGGAAGGACTCCATGATAATTCCTTGGGAATTATTTTTGCCTTATATCTAAAACTTCATTACATTTGAAGAAACTAGCAATCAGAAATTCAATGGATTCAGACCATAGACAAATCTGAGGATAAGCTAACTCTGTCTTCCTAAAGAACCAGAATAGTCACAACTACAATAGTTAAAGCTAGAATAGAAAAAAAAAACGAACTGTATCTTAACCATAGTCAAATAAAACAGAAAAATAACTGTGCCCCCTCCCTTCCAGCCGAGATTGTGCGGAGAGTTGAAAAATTTACTCTTGCCATTTGCTGAGGTACTTAGAAGCTTCCTACTCATGCAAGCTTCCTTCTGGTGATAACAGAAAAGACTGAATGGAGAAACTGCACTTTCTACCTCACCAAGAGATAATAACAGGCATTTATAGTACCAATAATATAAGGGGTTATATTAATAGTATAGGAAGCTACATAGGAAATAATTATTTTATATAGCATAGCATACCATAAATATTATATATTCTAGGTATTGTTTCCTATGTATTATTATCACATGTGCTATAATAATAATAATAATAATAATAATAATAATAATAATAATAATAACAGAGGTTACATCAGAAATCTGGACTTTTGATGCTACCTAGCAATAAGAAGAGGCCACCCTTGGGAATCAATAAAAGTGAAATGGAGCAACTGGCTTTTCTACCACTATTAGAAAATGTTCCGATTTTTCTTATTTTTAAAACAAGCATTTTCAGAAGAATTGCGCTAAATTAGAATGGGTAAAGAAGATTCAGATTACTATGGCATGCACTCAATACATCCAGGTCTCTATTGAGTATCATTTACTCAATAGAGAACAAAGAAGATCACAAATTGGAAAATAATAATTAGTTGGGAAAACATTAAGATAGCAGACATCCATTCATTAAAATTAGCCATATTTTTTGGGAGGAAGCATTTTAAAGTTCTTATTCTCTTATAGAGCCTAAAATGTACTGACACACATTAGAATTACTTTAGTTATATACATATTATGTGCTTTTATTTATTTGTTTCATAATAAAATTTTAGAAAAACTTAAAAATTTCAATGCTTTAAATGGAAGCGAAGAAAAACAAATGGGATTATATAAAATTGAAAAGCTTCTGCACGTCAAAATAAATGGTGACCAAGATACAAAGACAATCCACAGAGTGGGAAAGGATATTCACCCAATACCCATCTGACAAGGGGTTAATATCCAGGATATGTCAGGCACTGGTAGCCCTTAACAAGAATAAAACAGCCAATCCCATCAAAAAATGGGGAGAAGAAATGAACAGAAGCTTCAAAAAAGAAGAAATTCGAATGGCCAAAAGGCATATGAAAAAGTGCTCTTCATCTTTAATCATCAGGGAGATGCAAATCAAAACAACAATGAGGTACCATCTCACACCACAGAGACTGGCACACATCCAAAACAGCAAGAACAACTGGTGCTGGAGTGAATGTGGGAAAAAGGGACTCTCATCCACTGCTGGTGGGAGTGCCGACTGGTCCAGCCCTTTTGGAAAACAATATGGGCATTCCTCTGAAATCTAGACATCGAGCTCCCATTTGATCCAGCAATAGCACTCCTGGGAATACACCCGAGAGACCGAAAAACACATAGCAGAAACACTATCTGCACTTCTTTATTCATCTCTGTGCTATTCACAATAGCTAGAATCTGGAAACAACCTAAATGCCCGAGAACAGAGGACTGGCTAAAGAAACTGTGGTTCATCTACACTATGGAATACTATGCAGCTGTCAGAAAAGATGAAACTATGAAATTTACCTGCAAATGGATGGACATGGAGACTATCATGCTGAGAGAAATTAGTCAGAAGGAAAAAGTCAGATATAGAATGACTGCATTCATTAATAGGATATAAAAGATACCAGTGTTTTACTAAATGTGGGAAATGGTAATGGCAGATTAAAACTCACCATTGATGGAGACTTAAGTGATAAACTCTAACTATCTGCAGGGCTAGCCACAATGTGTAAAACACGAGGGAGAGAGATGCAGAGACAGGGAGAGGGACAGAGAGAGAAAGAGAGGAAACAGGGCTACCTGCTGTTGAGGCAGCCTGGGGATGGGTGGGAGGGGTGGGGTACATTGGTGGTGGGAATGGGGCACTGGTGGAGGGATGGGTGCTGGAGTACTGTATTACCAAGAACTAATTGTGAACACTTTTTAATTGTATGTCTCACGGTGGTATAATAAAAAATTTAAAAAAAATAAAACCTCAGCAATCCTGAGATTAACATTAAAAATTTTTCAATGCTTTGAGTCCATAGAAACATGGTCTTTGTAATCAAAAGCATATTTAGAGATTCCTGGAATGCCTACCCTTTCCATTGTCGGATTACTTGCATTCTCCACAAGAACAAATAAGCCATTATTTAAATGTGAACAATTATGAACACTTAA
Source organism: Cryptotis parvus (assembly GCA_021461705.1). Classification (NCBI taxonomy): domain Eukaryota; kingdom Metazoa; phylum Chordata; class Mammalia; order Eulipotyphla; family Soricidae; genus Cryptotis; species Cryptotis parvus. The sequence goes on from JAJIBD010003700.1 coordinate 203,509, forward strand.
AACAAATAAAATATATATATATATATATATATATATATATATTTTTTTTTTTTTTTTTTTTGGGTCACACCCAGCAATTCTCAAGGGTTACTCCTGGCTCTTCACTCAGGAATAACTCCTGGTGGTGCTCAGGAGGACCATATGGGATGCCGAGACTTGAACCCGGTAGGCCGCATGCAAGGCAAACGCCCTACCTGATTACCTATCACTCTGGCCCCAAATCAAATCACTGTCTGTCTTCTCGCTCATCATCGATTTGCTCAAGTGGGCCCCAGTAACATCTCCGTATGTCCTGTCTCATGCTAGTAGAGCCCTAGGGCATCTGCTTGCTCCAGGAACATAAAGAGCCTCAATCCATTCCGGAATGAGGTCTATAATTGTTACTGGTATTTGGCGATCAAATACGACACGGGAGCTTGCCGGCTCCTGCAGGTAGCAAAACAAATAATATATTGAAACTGTAATAATAGTTTATATAGACCTCATTCCCATGACCTGATGGAATGGTTTGAGGCTCTTTATGTTCCTGGAGCAAGCAGGTGCCCTTAGGCTCTACTTGCATGAGACAGGTCATATGGAGATGTTACTGGTGCCCGCTCGAGCAAATCGATGATGAACAGGAAGACAGTGATACAGTGATATTGAAACACTAGAAAATTAAAATCTGAGTCACAAATGAAGAGAGTAATCAATCAATTGATTTTAATATAGAGAAATAGAAATTGTGTTCTATGGTATATGGATATATAATATATTATTCTCAGTATAAAATATATTTAATAATTCAACAAAACATAGAAAACATAGATTGGAAAAATACAGTCCAAAGGACCCAGGGTAGCATAATAAAATGCTTAATATTTATTTCATATTTCTGGACATTTTAAAAAAGAAAAGAATAATGGAGCTAAAAAATTTTTAAGAGACTCTGGTTTGAATATCTAAAACATGAAGCTATATATCACTTATCACTTATCTTCCCTGTTGTTCATCGATTTGCTTTAGTGGGCACCAGTAATGTTTCCATTTGTCCCTGTCATGTGCAAGTTTAGCCCAATGTCATCTGCTTGCTTCAGGAACACAAAAAGCCTCAAATCATATGTTCAAGATTTTGATGAAGAAGTCTGACAATTTCGTAGGTGGGCAGCCATGTTTTCTTTTGATGTCCCGTGGAATCCAGACAGTAACAGCTCTAGTCCAGCAGTCATCTCTAAATCTCATAACGTGTCCTGCCCATCTGACTTTCATCATCTTGGCAAACGAGACAACAACCATGATTCTTGATTGTTGAATCAGTAGATCAAAACTCCGGATTCCTTCTCTCACTTGAGTGAATGGTGATATGTCGGGGAGCACTGCTGGGGTCCCCGACAGTGTCAGGAAGCGAAGTTCCTTTCTACCTCCAAGTGGCGAGGAATGGATGAAGACTCAGGAATCCGATACAGTTTTAAAAGGGCTTTACTATCACAGGTTCCAATATACAATCCAAGAGCAGGAAAAACCTCCAGACTCTGGGTTCCCAGCTAGGCCCCAGCCAGGTATAGGCCAAGATGGCTGTCACCACGTGTTGAGGCCCAACAGAGAATGGAGAGGACAGAGAAGCAAAACACCAAGGGAAGCCAGAATGGCAAACGGGGAAAAAAAGAGAGAGATTCTTTTCTTCTTACAGCTTATTTTATAGCTAGAAATCCACCCAAACTCCCCAGCCCAGCCCATTCTGGGCTGGGCTATCTAGAGATGAAAACAGGAAAACAGCTCTATAGAATGTAGCAACTTCAGGAGGCCATCTGGTTGTTTACAAGGACCCAGAGCTAATTCAAAGCCTCCTAGCAGAGCTGGGAGAAGCTATAAGCTAAATGTAACTTCCCCAGCAGGAAGGATCAAATGCCCTCAGGTAATTTCTCCCATCACCTCACCTAATGTCTTGAGCCAAGATCTGACTGGAATTGCCTTTATAGGGTAGAGAAGGAGGTTTCTGAGATGGCATGTCTCTGTACCAAAGACTAATACTAATGCCAGTTAAATACTTCTCCAAGCCTTCACAAGAGTCTAGTCTACTTCACGGTAGTTTTGTATTTTAGTTGCCTTTGAGTTATCAGGGAGCCATGCTTGCTTGGGACGCAGACAGCATTTCTCTCTGGTCTAATTACTTAGAGATCCAATGTGGCCAGGCAAATATGCTGGTAATATCTAGCTAGTCCCATGATGATTGTGGTAGCATGAGAGAATATTTATACCAGCCAGTACAGAATACATGGTCAGATAAGACTGCCACATTCAGACTATCCCCCTATCTATTTAGTGACCTGCAGGAGGCAATCCAGGGCAGATGCAGAGGCCTAGGCTTTTAGGTGTCCTGCAACAGTGATACTCCATGCATGACTCTTTCAATCCTCTTTGAGCTACCTGTAGCCATCTCATCTAGTTTTTGTAGGACTTAGGTCTCTAAGGCATATGCTAGTGCAAAAAGAATGGTGGAGTTGAAAAGTTTTGCCTGGAGCCAGAGCTCTTTGTCTTCTTTACCACTTCCTCGATGCTCTTGAAGGCGTACCATGCTGCTCTCTTCCTCCTGTGTAGTTCAAATGCTAGGTCATTCATCATGTTGAGTTCCATATATGAAACCATATATAAATATGCATATATATAAGTGTATATTTATGCATATATATAACACACAATTAAGAATAGTGACAACAAATTTAATAAATCCAAAGACATGTACACCATGACATCATATAGTAATATTTCTGAAAAGTAAAAGGAAAAAAAAAAGTAATACTTTGGAATCCCTCCTAGTAGGCTCAGAGTTTCATGGGGAACTGGGGATCAACAACTTTGGGCACTAGATGTTGGGCTATGGTAAGGTCGCCAACAGATGATGGAATTTGTCATTGTTCCCCTTGTGCATTCAGGGCCAATGACTATCCCCCAACAATTCATGAAGGAATGAGCCACAGGCTTTTTGGCAATCAGTGACAGTTTAATACAAGTGAAGTCAGTAGTATAGAGACATCATGAAGGGCTGGGAGGTAGGGAGTTACAGAAGGTGGTAAAAATATGCAGATGTAAAGCCTCTTCCTTCAGGGGGACAATTTGCTAGAGAATGTATCTAAGGGTGAAATTCCATTTAGGGAGTGCAGTGATTTTAGTTCCATCTAAGATAACTGCTCAAGGGCTGGAATCCACCTAGGGGCTTATCACGTTCTTATTTCCTTTATCTTTAAATATTAAGCAATTATATTAAATTTATTTATAAGTAATATTTCCCTATCATTTTGTATAAACACAGTAAGACAGTAAGAGATAAAGATTTTTGTTTACATCCTGGATAAGATTAACATGGTCTCTAGGATTAAAGGCAAAAGTGGTTTTTCCTAGGGACATCTTGGCATTTATTCTAGGCTATAGTCCTCAGGCCAAATTAGTTTTTACTAACCATGGGTCCTTACTAAGTCACTTCTTTATGGAACATGTCAGAGTCTCTTCCATGACAGTACTCTTAACTTATTACACTTCTTATGGCCTGTAACCTGTCCCATGTCAAGGCCAGAGCAGCTGACCTGGGCAAGGTATGCTACCCCTGCATATGTATGCAGGGAAGATTTTATTGGCTTGCCCTGGGTCCATCCAAGTCCTGAGGTAGGATCTTCCTTTTGGATGTAAGGAATTAAGGTAAATCTGAGGGCATCTGGAGCTTAAGTCAGGTAAATATGACGGATACCCAAGAGTAAATATTTCAGAGCCAATTAATGCCTATATTACAAAAGCATAGCATTAACTGACTTCCTGTGTCTAGACAAAAAAATGGACATTGCTATAACATACAAATAGGCAAAGGACATAAAGGAGAGAGTATAGCAGTATTTCACTTGCAAAACAAAATTCAAAGTCATCAGAAAGTGTAATTTTGTAAGTTGCTGTGTCCAATTAGGGAAATATTGTGCCTAAGAGGCAGAGGAAGAAGGACATAACGAGAGGTTAAAGTTGAACCTAGAGGATTGGGTGTGCACTGCTGGGAGAGGGTGTGTCTGAAGGAGCAGGAAAATGGGTGTAATTCAATTAACCTGTGCTTCCTGCAGAACAATCAATGTTAAACCTGAAATGTCTAGGACGGTACTCCAACAGCTTTGAGTTGAAAAGTCTGTATAAACTTTTCTCCTCCAGTTGTCCTGCCTGAATAATAAAAATGTACTTTAGCTGAAGCCATGCTCCTCTCAGAGAGGAGTTCGCCACTGAGTCTCTATAAATAGCAGAGATTATTAAGCATGCTATATTTGTTGGGCATTTAGGCTGTTTCCTAAATAGAAATCATTGGTTATCATTTTGTTATGGACATACAGGTGCATAATTTTATTTTCAAATTTGTGTTTTCATCTTCAAATGAAGCACCACATAAATGAAAAGGTAACCCAGTGGCTTAGAAGAGAAAAGCATACAACCACATAAAAATTTTGGCAGAAGATAATGATGTTCGCCCTAAAATTGATGGAATTTACTAATAGGAAATAAACAGGCATTTAAAATATTAACTGTGCAGCATTGAAAGCTGTGTGGAGGAGAACAGAATAAAATGGCAGTAGTGGTGGAGGGGTAGTGGGACAATTAGGTTTTGTTCATAAAAAAGGGTTATAGAATATGAATTAAGGATATTTTGTTGGCTTTAGTGAAAAGTAAACAAGCAAAGCAACTATTTAAGATGCAAAGCAGAGAGGTGAAAACTGACAGTCTCTTAGGAAGAAATGGGAGAAAATTATCTGAGGATTTCTCAAAGAGCTGGAAGGAGGCACATTCAAATCCAGTTGCTTTATTAACCCTAAAGCACCACGGGTATAGTCCAAGTAAATCCCACGTCACAGGTCTGCACTGATCCATCAGGTCTCCATGGCTAAGTTATCTGTGACCAGGTCGCTGGGTCCCTGAATGCTTTCCCAGGACTGCCTCTCTCCAATAAAATTAAAACTATTTGAGAATTTTAGTCAAGACAAAAAGATGGAGATAGAGGGAATTTGCAGGAGCAATAGAGTGTGTGACTTTAGACACATAAAGGTTAATTTCTGCTGAGTGTCATACATGTAGATATGGCAGCACATAGATATGTGACTCTAGTCTTCGGAGGAACGTATACATCACTATTTTTAGCACATGTTAAAATTAGATCTCAGACCCCGATGGGGTCCTCAAGCCGGCAAGAGCCCTCTTAGGATAAAAATTATGCACAATAACTCAGATCTTACTGAAAGATGTTTTCCACAAGAAAAAGAGAAGCAGTTATAGAAAAGACCCCCAAACTCTTTTAGTCTCTAGATAAAGCCTCAGTGTATTTCTCATAAGGCGGGCACATCTGTGATGCCATATCAAAAGTATGGAAAGGGAACTTTCCCTGTGTCATCATAGCTGCTCATCAGGCATATGATTTATATGTACTGAAAAGAAATCTTTGCCTCTCCTAGGAATGGACGTTTTATTATATCGTGGAAGCAAAGGATGAGGGAGGCAGAAATATTTTGAAATGCCATGGAAGGTGTGAAAGAGGCTGGTAGTGATTTTGGAGAGTATTATTGCTCTTTCTGGTCTGTGCCACGTGCTGGCTAGCGGGACTCACACCATAGGGTTGTTTTCAAAATTATATATATATATACACGATTTTATATTTATAGTAAAAATATGTATTTATATAGAGAGAGCTCTATTTTTATATATTTATATCACTGTATCACTGTATCAGTGATATAAATATATAAAAATAGAGCTCTCTCTATATAAATACATATTTTTATATAAATATAAAATCGGATATATCTTATATATTAATATATATATTTTATATACTTTATATATTATATATATATTTTATATATTTTATATATTTATATATATTTTTATATATTTATATAAATTTTATATATAAATTTTATATATAATTTTTATATATTTATATATGGAGATATATAGATAGAATTTATATTTATATATAGATATCTATATCTACATAGATATAGATATATCTATTTATATATAGATGAGAGGCTCATAGACATGGGGCAGAGCTGCTACTTGCTCTCCCTGTGCCCAGGGCTCACGAGGCGCCCAGGACGGATGGCGGGTTCTAGCCCTGGTCCACCACCCCAGCAGAGCCTTGCAACAAGCCAGATGACCCCCCAGTTCATGAGGGGCCTCCGTTTTCCACATCCAGACTTCTCTCGTCAGAACTCCACCCAGGGGCCGGAGCGATAGCCCAGCGGGTAGGGCGTTTTGCCTTGCATGTGGCCGGCCTGTGCCGGCCCGGGTTTGATCCCCGGCATCCCATATGGTCCCCGAGCACCGCCAGGAGTAGTTCCTGAGTGCAGAGCCAGGAGAAACCCCTGAGCATTGCCGGGTGTGACCCAAAAAGCAAAAAAAAAAAAAAAAAAAAAGAACTCCACCCAGCAGACCAGCCTATCACAGCCTGGTTTGCGCAGCCGCAAGTGGCCACAAGGTTCATCAATAAATGCTGGACTTAGAGATGCCTACAAGACTATGCTACCTGCACGGCACAGCCTGGCGAGCTACCGTGTTGTATTTGATATGCCAAATACCAGTAACAATCATAGACCTCATTCTGGAATGGATTGAGGCTCTTTATGTTCCTGGAGCAAGCAGATACCCTTGGGTTCTACTAGCATGAGACAGGACATGTGGAGATGTTACTGGGGCCCTTCGAGCAAATCGATGATGAACGGGAAGACAGTGAAGACAGTGACAGTGATTTGTATATAGATATATATTTATATATAGATATAGATATATGTATAGATATATATTATCTGTATTATATATAGATATTATATATCTATATATAATATATATCTATATATATCAATATTCTATATATATTTATATATCTACTTATATAAATAGATATCTATATATAGAAATATATAAATATTTCTATATATAGATATCTATTTATATATAGATTTTAAATATTTATAATATTATATATAGAGAGAGCTCTATTTTTATATATTTATATAGAGAGAGTGGCATGGAATGCCTTCAAAGGCATTGAAGAAACAGCTAAAAGGACAAAGAACCTCCGGCTCCGGGCACATCTCTTCGACTCCACCATTCTCCCTGCATAGCATACACCTCAGAGACCTGGGCCCTACGAAAGCAGGATGAGAATGCTATTCGGGTCTCCCAGAGAGGAATCGAAAGAGCTATGCTTGGAATATCACGCCTCACTCAAGTGAGTGAAGGAATCCGGAGTTCTGATCTCCGTCGCTATTCCAGAATCAGGGACGCTGTCTCCGTTTGCCAAGGCATCGAAAATCAGATGGGCTGGACATGTAGTCCGATTTGGAGATGACCGCTGGACTAGAGCCGTTACCGACTGGATTCCTCGGGATGGCAAAAAATCACGTGGCCGCCCACCTACAAGATGGTCAGACTTCCTTGTCAAGACCCTGAAGGAACGGTTTGAGGCTCTTCATATTCCTGAATCAACCAGATGCCATTTAATATTTAGGCAAATGTTGTTAAAATCCCCTTTTTGGAGAGTTAGCACAACAGGTAAGGCACTTGCTTTGCACGAGGATGACCTGAGTTTAATCCCCACATCTCAGAGTTTTATGATACAAGAGACTGGCTTTGCTTTAGTGTCCAGAGGATTTTCACATTTGTGCTTAATATTTTTATTTTGTTAGACCTTCACTGAACTGAACCTTCTGCATGATTGCTTTGAAGTCTGGACAATATATATGATATAGATTTTGAGTAGGAATTTTCATATATGTGAAATGAATGCCTTTTAACAATGGAATGAATTAACTTTCAAATGTTTAAAAGTCCTTAGAAGGAGGGCTGGAGAGTTAGTCCACTGGCTGGTGCTTTGGCCTTGTACATGGCTGGTCTGAGTGTGATCTCATCTGGTCTTCAAGGCACAACCAGGAGTAATTCCTGCATGCAGAACTAGGAATAAGGCCTGGTCATTGCCAGATGTGGTACAAAACAAAACAAAATACTCAGCAGGAAATTGAGAACATTTTGTCCTCTTTATACTAATATAATCACAAAATGCTAATTTCTCTATGAAGTTCCCGAAAATGTTACTCTTATTACCCAATATTATTTTGGATATTTGAAAACTATCAATATAACTAAGAAAGAAATATAAATTATTATCTCTCCTACTTCTCTTTTCTTTTGCTAATGTCCACCTCGGAAATTCAATAGAGGGGCTAGAAGATAGTAGATGAGTTAAGGCACCTTTTGCATGCTCATAAGTGCCACTTTGGTCTCTGGTTCCCCAAGTACTGCTGGCCATAGATGGCTGTGGAAGCCCCTGAGAATCACAAAATATGACCCTGGAGGCTTGTAAGAATTGAAGAAGACACCAAAGCCACCTCTGTAGCACAGGGCTTGAACCCAGCTCATTCTCTGGTCAGTGCTTTGCATCCCCAGCCTGGTTGATTAAGGGATCCTGAGAACTGCTTGTGAAGACCCATGCCAAGAAAATAAATTCAGGAGTGGCATACTACTTATACATTATAAACCTACAATATTTTATCACAATTACTCAAAATATTTACATTATTGTCCACTTTGGATGTTATACACTCTCTATATCACTTATATCACTTGTATCGCTTGTCTTCCTGTTGATCATCAATTTGCTGGAACAGGCACCAGTAACATCTCCATATATCCTGTTACATGCTAGTGTAGCCCAAGGGCATCTGCTCGCTCCAGGAACATAAAGAGCCTCAAACCATTCCATTAGGTCATGGGAATGAGGTCTATTATTGTTACTGATTTTTGGCATACCAAATACAATATGGGTAGCTTGCCAGGCTCTGCCGTGTGGGGAGGCATACTCTTGTAGAAGCCTCTCATCTCGTGAAATTATTGATGAGATGGGGAAAGATGGGCTTTTCTGCTAGGTGGAGCTCTGATGAGCTGTGGAGTCCATATGCTGAAAACGGTGGCCCACATGGTGTGGCCCTCTGGCTTCTTGGGAGGTTCTGCTGGGAAGGTGGGCCAGGGCTAGAACCAACGTTCCCTCCCGGGCACCTCATGATCAGCTCCTCATGACCACAGGGAGAGCCTGTAGCAACTCTGATTCATGTATCTCTATATATGGATGAATATAAATAGTATAATGACCATTCGTTTGCAGTATCATTCTGAATATTTTCAACTTCTCAAAATTCCCTTTTAATTCTCATCCTTCTCACATATTTTATGGTTGTTTCTTGATGATGTTCCTTGTAACCTTAATTTGGGTAATAAATGTGACTATCTTGTCCTCAAAATATTTACCAATCAATTTATATTGATAATTAAGTTACAGCTCCTCATCTTTAATTAACTTCCTCTACCCAATAGTAACTTTATATAGAGGATCTTGCAAGTATGCTACAGTATTGTAAGTTCCTTGCTTTGTCTATAAGTTATTCAATAGAGAATAGATAGGACAGTGTGTTATTCTAATGATAAGCTTGAAAACAGAGCTAATTTTGAATACAAGCTTTTTCATTTACAAATTATATAGCTTTCTGAAATTTCCTGAATATTCTTTCGTAAATAAGACAATATTAATAGTGACTACAGCGATTTGTTATGAGAAATCGATTAGGCAAATTTTTGTGAGCACTTATCTCAGTGCTTTCTATATATGTTTAATAACTTTTATCATAGTGCTTCGTGCAGTATATGTTTAAGAACTTTTAGCAGTTATTACTATCCTCTGTGCTTCCCAAATCAAGTAAAAACCTTTTGGCTTGCTGTCACTCACGTTATCCCATCAGGAAAACTGGATTCTCCTGGTTACTGTAATTAGTACATCTATTTCCATATATCAATTCCTTCAGCAATTGATCCAAACTACCTCCTAGGTGTTCTAACTCAATTTACTTAGGTATTAGTTTTCTTCTGTTTTCAAAGCTATCTAGTATAAATTTTCTCATTTTCTCTATTTTCAACCTTGATATTAGCCAAGTTAAAATTATTAAGTGGCCTTTATCATCATTTTATATACATTTTATAAAGGAAAAACAGCAGTAATTTTTTGTTTAGACTCAGCCAGACAAATACAGCAACCCCCAAGGAAAGATCTCTTTTCAAGGTGAATCTTTAGAGTAATTACAAAAGATACAAAGGCAGATCTTTACCTTGGCAGGACAATAGACTAGTTTTATACTAGAAGTGAAAAATGCTTTCATGCTGCTGTATTTTGAGGGAAAATAAAGTACATCACTTACCTTAAAATAATTCACCTTCTTTTATGCCCTCCCTGTATGATTTTCTGGCTATGATAAAAAAGATTAGATGTTAGGGTTGGAATTTTGTTTTACAAAAGATATATCTCCAAAGCAGTTATTGAATTTTACTATTTGATTATTTGAATCACTTGTCAAGATTGATCTAAGAACAAGAGACCATAGATCAGTTTTCGGGTGAATTAATGTGCAAATTTTGAGAGAAAAGCAGGTATAAGAGAAAAAATGGAATAGGCAATACAAAGTTTCATGGATTTTCTAATTTCCCTGGGCAAAATATAGAATATAATATTATAATAACAACCCCAAAACATTGAAATTATGTATCACATTTAGAACTTAAGATTTTTGGGTATTCATCAAGTTTTTCATTTACTTTTTCTACTTGCAGATTGAAAGTCCATAAATGTTCCATAAAACATAATATATTTCTGGTTCATTTAAATATTTTAAGAGTTTCTGATGTATAAAAAAATCAATAAATATTTAGTGACTAATAGGTGTGAGATTAAATGAGAAAAAGCCATTTTGCCTCTTTTACTATATGCAACATTTTCCCATAATAACTAAGTTTGGGAATAAATCAGGTTTTTCCTTTCAGTCTATGTTTACTCTCTCCTTGGTTAGTGATAAACATGAGGAAGCTTTCTTACTGAATGGCCGTTTCCTTTTCCACATTCTCTCAGGGCTCTACTCCTGTTTCACTTTTTGATACTAGGCTGGTCTCCTGCAAGCCTGATCTCTCCCCTATTCCTGGTTTTAAAAATTCATCTTAGATCATTTTGATTCTTTTGATTAAAAACAATGATTTGCTTAGAGGAGTATTTACAAATATGAAATATTCCATAGGTGAACATAGCACATTTTATAACTAGCATTGTTGTGTAAATACATTATCCTAGTTACATTGAATGCTGATGAGCATCAGCATTCAGTATAACTGGGATAAAACATTTTTACAAATATTTTGATATTTTCAGCGACCCACCCTGCAGCAGTCTTTTTTCAAGCCCCACCCAGGTATGCTGATCCAGAGACTCACATCCGCTGAGCAGAGCTGCTACTGCTCTCCCTGTGCCCAGCTGATCACGAGACACCTGGGAGGGAAGGCAGGTTCTAGCCCTGCCTGCCACCCCAGCAGAGCCTCACAAGAAGCTAAAGGACCCCCCCATACACACACCATGAGGGCTGCCATTTTCCACATCCAGACTCTCCTGTTCTCAGAGCTCCACCCAGCAGAAGAGCTGATCACAGCCCGGTTCATCAGCAACACACCTTGCAGCAGTCTTTTTCCAATCCCAGCCCAGGTACGCTGATCCAGAGACTTGCATAGACAGGGCAGAGCTGCTACTGCTCTCCCTGTGCCCAGCTGATCAAAAGATGCCCAGGGGGAAGGCGGGTTCTAGTCCTGGCCTGCGAACACAGCAGAGCCTTGCAAGAAGCTATAGGACTCCCCACATTATGAGGGCCACCATTTTCTACTTCCAGACTTCCCTCTCGTCAGAGCTCCACCCAGCAGAAGAGCTGATCAAAGCTTGGCTTGCGCCTCAACTTTGTGGTTACGCAGTTCATCAATAAATGCTTGAGATTAGAGGTGACTACAAGAGTATCCCACCCGCTCAGAATACCCCAGCAAGCTATTTGTGTCATATTTGATATGCCAACTACCAGTAATAATTGTAGACCTCATTCCCATGACCTGATGGAATGGTTTGAGGCTCTTTATGTTCCTGAAGCGAGCAGATGCCCTTGGGCTACACTAACATGTGACAGGATGTATAGAGATGTTACTGGTGTCCACTCAAACAAGTTGATGATCAACAGGAAGACAAGTGAAGTGATGTAATACTGAATGCTGAATTTCACACATTTTTATTCTCCATAATTCCCATTTCCTTCATGGATAATACATTATCTATTAATATTTTAAAACTCAGTTCGAATTTATTGCTTGTATCACTATTGTTATTATTATTTAGATTTATACTATATACTTTATGATATAGCAAATGAATTACTGAAACATGATTATGATTATTTAGATTCATAGGATAAAATTTTACAAATTTTCAGCATATGATCATGTAAAATACATATATAGGTATAAAAATAAAATTTGATTAAATTTTTGTATTTTTAATTAAAAGTGGAAATATAGTTATAAATTCACCACAAGTTTTTTTCTTTCAAAAATACTCATTCCCTAATTTTATCCAATGCAAAATGCAAGTATCCAGAAGCAACACTATCTCAGTATCAGTGACCATTCACAAACAAAGGGGAGTAATGTCTTTTATAAATGCCTGACACAGGCTGAGTGGAATTACTGTGAATCTAAAGAAGCTTAAGCTGCAGGCCTTCTCACTCCACATCCTCAAGAGGTATCAAGCAATGTCTCACTCTTCTTTAGCAAAATGCTGCTAACTTCTAACTGTAGTTTCAGTCTGATTTTCTCTTTGTCGAATTTGTATGTTTTGTGGTTTTGGATGTCGATAAGATTTTTTAATTATCAAAATATAAATTAGAAGTTTGTAGCTCCTAATTAATTGGATTATTCAATGTTCTCATGAAATGTATAGAATAAATATACTATATGTTTTATATAAATATATAATTCACTCCACCTCAATACCATAAGAAAGGGACAAAGACTTGGACAATATAAGAATATGAACAATTCTAATTGTCAATGATCCCAAGTGAGTGGTGAGAAGGAACAAAACTGGAGGTGTTAGAAATATAAAATATTCATAAATAAATATCCCTAGTTTGATTAGAAGCTTTAAGCTCTAACATAAATACTATTGCATTTTATCTAATACCATAGAGAAAATATGAATGGTCTTATAAGGAAATTTTCATATAAAGATAATTTATGAAAAATTCAAGAAAAATACTTTACAGAGGTTTTAAAATACTTAACAAAAACATGTTTCTTACCAGATACTGAATTTTCAGTATCTGGAAAATACTGGAAAATACTGAATTTTCCAGTATTCTCACAGGGTGTATATTTTTTGTTTCTTTGGTGGTATTTTGTTGGTTTTAGGGGGTGATGTCATTCAGTGCTCGGGGGTGTGCTCCTGGCTCTACACTCAGGGATCACTCCTGGATGTCTCAGGGGTACCGTATGGGGTGCTAAGGATTGAATCTATGTCAGCCACATACAATGCAAGTACACACCCACTGTACTACTTCTCTGTCCCAGTATGTGTGCTTTCAACTATTGTGCTTGTTATGACTTATATTGCTCTAAGTGAATTCATTATTGTGCTTTACTTTGCCTTAATAATTTTGCCATTTTTTCTTAATGAAACAGCCAAATTGTATAATCTATATAATTTTAAATATCTGTATTGAAATGATATCATATATGTAGGAGAGAACATACAAAATGGTACCTGAACATTTTATGCTGATGGTAGATTAAGAAATTCATCAATCAGACCTCTGCCAGAAAGACATTGGAGTTGGCCTGAAGGATTTTCCACTTGGTCACAATAGGATGGGTTGAGTATCAAAATGACACCGAGTAGCTATAACATTATGTGTATTTGTGTGCATTTAATTATGAAGAGAAAATAAGAGAGAGATACACAGACCAACACTCTTGGGCATATTGAGATTTGCATTATTTTATCATTCAAAAAATCAATGATAGCAGGTATTGGGGAAAACAAAGATTTTCTTGACCCATTTAGTTAGTGTCTCTGCTTGAATCTAGAATGGAAACAAAAGCGGATTAACTGGTGAAAAGCATATACATGTGCTTAACATGGGTTTGGTAGAGGCTGGGAGTATTCAAAAAGGAATTAAAACAGAACTAAATGCTGTTTGTTGAAGATGGGCAGTTAAACATTATCACAATAGATGAATGTATTGAAACAGTAAACTAAATGGCAGAAATTGTTCTCAGTGTTTCATCCTCATTCTGTGCTCAGGGATCACTTCTAGTGGACCTCCCGGTTGGGCATGTGCCGGGCAAGCACCAACCTCTCTAGAGGTTGGAGAGGCTATCCAAAAATAGCCTCTCCTTTGCTATTTTTCATTTTCTTATTATTTTTTGCCATTTCAGTGGCAGCGGAATGAGTAAGATTAGTAGCATGATGCATGGAGACTGATGCAGACAAAAAACACCATGTGAAAATAAATCTAATCTTTACTTTCTCAAAACCGATAGCAATAGTAATTATAACTAGAATATTAAAAGATACTGTTATTTCATTCTGAATTTCATATTTTTTAACTTAATTTCTAATCACTCTTATTGTTTAAAACTCTTAAGTTAAAGATTTAAACCTTGTTATCTTATCATTTGTAACTTAAAAAAAGATGAAAACTTTAAGGAAACTGTCATTTTCTTTTATAGAATGACAACATATATTAAAATTAGCAGCTTAAATGTGCTTTACTATCCCTATATGTACAGTTGCTTTACTTTTAGCATACAGAATCATGCATTTTTATCTGGATAATCAAGCAACTCTTTAAGAATTTTCATAGAAGGTTTCTAGAAACATAAAATTCTCGAAAGACTAGAAATACCTCTTTTTTAAACCTCAGTATTCTCACTAATTATTTGTTGCAGGACTCCTAAGGGCCGCTGCATCTGCTCTGGATTGCCTCCCGCAAATCACTCCGTAGATAAGGGGTAGTCTAAATGTGGCAGTTTATCCGACCATGTATGCTGTACTAGCTGGTATAAATATTCTCCCATGCTATCACAATCATCGTGGGACTAGCTAGATCTTACCAGCATATTAGCCTGGCCACATAAGGACACCTAAGTAATTAGACCAGAGAGAAATGCTGTTTGCTTCCAAACAAACAAGCATGGCTCCCTGATAAAATATAAAACTACAATGAAGTAGAGGAGACTTGTGAAGGCTTGGAGAAATATTTAACTGGCATTGGTGTTGATCTTTGGTACAGTGACATGCCATCTCAGAAACCCCCTTCTCTACATTTCAAAGGCATTCCGGCTCAAAACATTAGCACAGTAAAGGCCCTAGGTGAGATGCAGGGAGGGACTACCTGAGGGCATTGGACCCTCCCTGCTTTCCCATAACAATGGGAGGAAGGTCTGAGTTGCGGGGGGTATAAACTTGCTGGTTCCCCGCTCTCCCGGGCTTCTTCTTCCCGGTGGGATCTCGCCTTGTGAGCGTTTATTCCCCTTGGAAGTTTCACACGTGGTGGTCGCCATCTTGGCCTACACGTGGCTGGGGTTCTAGCCTGGAATCCTAAGCATCGGGTATTTCCTTTTGCTGATTTGTATGCCTGAACCTGTGATAAGTAAAGCCTTCTAAAACCGCATCGGATTCCTGAGTGTCCATCCATTCCTCGCCCGGCTCGGAGGTAGAAGGGAACTTCGCTTCCCGGCACTGTCGCGGGACGGCCGGGCGCCCGACAATTATTATCACTTGTATCACTTTTCTTCCCATTGTTATCAATTTGCTTGAGTGGGCACCATTAACATCTCCATACGTCCTGTTGCAAGCAAGTGTAGGCCAAGGGCATCTGTTTGCTCCAGGAACAGGAAGAGCCTCAAACCATTCTTCAGGTCATGGAAATGGTCCATAATTGTTACTGTTTTTTGGCATATCAAATAAAACATGGGTAGCTTGCAAGGCTCTGCTGTGTAGGTGGTATACCCTCAGTAGAAGGCTCTCATCTCTAGCATTTACTGAAACTTAAAGGGAAAGATCAGGTTTTCTCTTGGGTGGAGCTGTGAGGAACTGTGGAGTCTGGATGTTGAGAATGACTGACCCCATGATGTGTGGGTTGCTCTTGCTTTTTGCTAGGCTCACTGGGATGACGGCCCATGGCTAGACCCTGCCTAGAACTGTATTGAGTGTATAAATGTGAAAGATCCTGGGAAAGACCTGATCCTGTCATCAAGTACTATTAAATACAGTCGTGCTCAGCAGCCACACACCAATGGAACTGTGGGTCTGGCATGTCTCTCTTCCGGGGTTGGAGGTAGAGGTGGAGGAATGGGAGGAGAGGCCCAAATCCCCGCCTCCGAGGTATAATGTCAATCTTATATAAATGTTGTTCCTGGGTTGAAATGATAGGACAGGGGGTAAGACATTTGCCTTGTACACAGTCCATCAGGGTGTGATTCCTGGCATCCCATATGAACTCCCAAGAACCAAAAGAGTTTTTGGAAAGTGTATTTATCAAGTAACTTTGGTGGTTCCTATGACTGAATATCTTTAAAGTATATTTTAATACTAAGACATACATAAACTAAACAATGATTAAATTAAGAGTATGCACTTCCTATAATTGGCGAAAAGGACATTTCATCATTCAAACAAACTGAAACTTTCATTCTACTGTAGTTACAATAGATAATTCTACTTATAACCCTGACTCTGCATATGGTCACCTGAACACCACCAGGAGTTACCCAGGAAGAGTCAGGAGCAAGCCCTGGACCTCTGGTTGTGGCCTAACCTTCCACCCCACCCAGACATACAATAAAAACTCATACCTTATGCATATTGTGTCACATGGTTTGTGTGTGCTAGACTGGCTCAGCTTCTTCTTGCCCATTCCTGCCCAGGAATGTCACATTCTAGGTCACCAGCTTCCCTTTTTTCAGATGTAAGTTTCCAATTACATTTGACTTTATCCTACTTTATATGACTACCTCATTATTGCTTTAAGTTTTATCTCCTTTTGCATTAATGACTTTGAATTGCTTTTTTTTTTGACATGTTAGTTTTGAGTAGATTTGTTTCTAACAAAACTTGTGTGTTGACATTCTTTTTGTTGATAATTACCCTGAAACTACACACAACTACTTGTTTGTAAGGAGGCTGCGGTGGCCATTTTCAAAGCTTTTTTTTTTCTCAATGCAATCTTTCTTTTTTATCAACACTATATCGGAGACATTCTTATATAACCTAGTTCGTAAAAGTTATTTTTTACACAGAGTTATAAAGTTGAAAAAAGAGATTGCATGAGCACAGAAAGTGCTCCAGGCATATGTTCTTCTGTAAAAACTGAGGGAAGAATGAAAGGGAATCT